>VXBA01004993.1:360938-386297 GCA_013399895.1 Serilophus lunatus
CCCCCCCCCCCCCCCCCCCCCCCCGTGGGGATGTTTGGGAGGTGAAGCCGCAGCCACGGTGCTCCTGAGCCATCCCATTCCCAAACACGCCTGGGAGCTGCATCCCCAGGCATTCCCAGTGCTCCCCACATCCCTGCTGGTCCCTTTTCTCCGGAGGAATTTGCCTGAGGGGCAGTGGGTGAGCGAATCCTGCCATCCCACGGCCCTGAGGTGTCCCCAAAATCCCCTCTGTGTGTGGGAACTGCATCCACCGCCCCAAAATCCTTTGGAAATTGTACCTATGGATGCAAAACCCCGTAATGCTTTGCTCCTCCTTGGATTGGGAGAGCCCAAAAAACAACCCAACCCTGGAAAAGTTGGTTTGGGTCTCCTAACGGGATGGGGAGAAGTTGGGATCAGGTACAACCAGCCATGGGAGACCCCAAAATGCAGAGTGTGAGCTCAGCACTGCTCCCAGCACATTCCCATCAGGAATGCTGTTGGCACATGGCTCCACTCCGAGAAATCTCCTCCCAAAAGCAAGGGGATGGATGCAGGTGGGCTCGTGGAATGGGTGGATCAGGGCTGTGAGGGCTTTACATCCCATTATATCCCGGCACGGTGACTTATCCCAACATATTGGCTGACCTGGATGTGGGAATGTCACCACCTCAGGTCCCTGGATCACCTCGTGTCCGGGACAGCACCAACGGGAATGGGAAGCTCTTCCCAGCCCCACAAGGACCTTCGTGGCAGGACTTGCCTTCAAGAAACCGACTGGAAAAAAAAAAAAAAGGAATTTATTGGTCAACTCAAGGATTCCAAACAAAGCCGCTTCCCGCAGGAATTCCCTGCGGGAATGAGTGGGTGTATTCCCACGCCGCCACACGGCTCCTTGGCCAAACGATGTCCCGGAACAGCAAGATGAGAAGGGGGTGCCATGTCTGGACACGGCGTCCTGAGGTAGGTGCCAGGTCATTCCCGGCTTTCCGGTTCCTGAGCTGGTCGGCTGCCGCGGGATCGGGAATTACTCACAGCCGCGGCTTGATCTGCAGCTGTTTGCCTGGAAGGAGAGAAGGGAAAGGTGAGGGTGGGAGAAGGGGACACATCTGGACACTCCCAGGCTTCTTCTTGCCGGGTCGCAAGGGGTTAAAGCGCCGGAGCACCGGGAAAATGGGAATGGGGATGGTTTTCCGGCCTCACCTCTGGCACCCTCCGCACGGAAGTTCTCAGAGTCCTCCAAGGATGTCCTTGGCAAAATCCTCTTCTGTTTGGTGTTGACTGGGAAGAGAAGGGAGGAAAGATGAGAAAGGTATTGGGGGTGGCTTAATTCACCTTGGAATTCCTTGGAATGCAGGTGCGGGAGCGTCCTGAGCTCCTCTCCTGCTCCATGGTGTCCTTGGCCATGGCTGGGTTGGAGGTGGCTCATTCCCCAAATCCCTGAGCATCCTCAGCAAATGGCAAAGGACGGAGGCACTCGGAGGTGCCTTCCCACCACGGAGCAGAGAATTCGCTGCAGAATTCCCAAGTTACGGAAAGACAATTAAAAAGTGATCCAAACCTTCCCCCTGGAGCACAAGGTGAACATCAGGACCTGCTCTGGAGCTGGGATGGAGCTGGAAAGAGCCAAGGACCAGCGACCAAGGGGTCAGCTCATGCTCTGAGCTCTGGCCATTCATTCCCTGAGCATTCCCAGCATCCCCCTGGGATGATCCAGGTGGTTTCTTCTGCTTGTTGGGATGTGGTGCTTCCTCCAAAGAGGGTCCTGGATGCTCGTGTAAAGCCAAAATTCCAGGAAGTGCCTCTGTGAGGTGACCTCCTTGTAGGGCAAGTCCAGGAACATCCCATGGATCAAGGTGGATGGTGGGAATTTCTTCTCCATTTCAACCCCAATGCTAGAGGTACCTTTCTGCAGGTTCTCCTGTCTTCCCTCTCCAAAGGGTTTGGAAAGGTGCCTATGGGATTCTACTTCCCAGAGGGATGAGTGGGAAGGGAAGCGGTGGCCTCTTGGGCAGGAAAACACAGGGATGAAGAAAGATGGGAAAAAACAGGAGGTTTCCCAGAAAAAAAAGGGCCCACACCTTGTTGAATGCTGAGGTTTTGTGGGAAAATCCCTACCTTGGGATTACAGGAGGTCATGGAGAAGATGGAAGGAATCCAGCCCAAACTCCCGCCAGAAGTTCTGGAGGAGCAGCACCCAACTTGTGCCCGTTCCTTCAAAATTCCACAGCACAATTCCCAAATGATGACCCCCAACATGAAGGTGGGACCACGGACACCTTGGGAGCCCAGAGGAGGAGGATTTTTGGGAGCAGGGAGGTCAGGAGGGATGAAGATTCCAAGCAACACCCAACAACAGGGAGACTCCAAGAGTTTTCCTTGGCTTTTCAACTTGGATAAACAAAGTTGCTCCGACGTGGCAGTGACACATCACTTGGGAGCTAATTTATGGAAAACAAGGAGGGCTCATTTAGCACCTTTCCACCCTTAGTACAACATCCATACATCAGAGGGATGCACGGCAGCCACGGCAGATTCCGAGATTAGTCACCGGAGACGGAGCCGAGTCCGGATTCCGGGAATGGCGACACCGAGCAAGACGCCCGTCGGGTCCCTGCTCAGCCACTGACCACACTCCTGATCTTCCAGCTGATCCCAAGTAGCCCCTTTGCATCGATCCAGGTGGTTTTTCCAGCCTTGGATTTCCAAGTCCCACCCTGGTTGCTGTAATTAGGGCCCAGAGCTGATGGTTGTCACCTCGAGGGGTCAAAACCAACATCTCCATGTTGTCCCACTGGTGTTGGTTCAATGGGAATGGTGGGAAGGGATCAATTCCTTAGTTAACTTCATTAACTAATATATCCCACCCTGGTTGCTGTAATTAGGGCCCAGAGCTGATGGTTGTCACCCCAAGGGGACAAAATCAGGATGTCCATGTTCCTGCCTCACCAGCAGGTGTTGGTTCAATGGGAATGGTGGGAAGGGCTCAATTCCCTTTGGATGAGCCAAAAAACCCCTTCATTAACTAATATATCCCACCCTGGTTGCTGTAATTAGGGCCCAGAGCTGATGGTTGTCACCCCAAGGGGACAAAATCAGGATGTCCATGTTCCTGCCTCACCAGCAGGTGTTGGTTCAATGGGAATGGTGGGAAGGGCTCAATTCCCTTTGGATGAGCCAAAAAACCCCTTCATTAACTAATATATCCCACCCTGGTTGCTGTAATTAGGGCCCAGAGCTGATGGTTGTCACCTCACAGGGTTAAAACCAGCATCTCCATGTTCCTGCCCCAATGGGTTCAATGGGAATGGTGGGAATGTCTCAATCCCCTTTGGATGAGCTGGAGAAAACGTAATTAACCGACATCCATGAGGTCATCAGAAGCAAATATGATTAAAGAAGTAGAAATATAGATTTCTTTTTTTTGGGGGGGGGGAAGGATTTTTAAATTGACTGTAATTAACTTCCTGACTTCAGCACGGAGCCGAGACGCTCTCAGAGCATCCATGCTGAAATCCAAACATATTCCTCAAAAAATCGAGGCAGGAATAAGGAAATAAACCCAAAACAGGTCATGGAAAGACAGAACCGCTTCAGTTTCTCACCTCGGATGGAGGGAGACGCTGCTCCTGGAAAAGACAGGAAAACAACATCCCCAAACACCTCCTGGGTGGGAAGCCTGGAGCAAACGAGGGCATCACTTCTCCCACCCCGGCGAAGGAAAAGACATTTTCCACTTTTGTGCTTGGGAGATCCTGCAAATGGTGTGATCAATCTCGGGTCGCATCTCCGGCTCCTCCGCTCTCTCCCCCCTCTCCGCCTTCCCCTGCCTTTGGGAAGCGGCGCAATCCATCTTCCAGGAACCAGGTGTATCATTTCTAGTTAGTGCAAGAACCCCCCTTTTTTTTCATTACGATGATTGAACTGCTTCCGAAGGAGAAGAACCGCGGCCGGATCGCGAGTTTTTTCCGTCGGGGAGGGGGGGGGAAAAACGGGGGCGGCTTTTGCTGAGCTTGTCAACCTGTGCCGGAGAATTAGGACTTTCCAGCGCTTTCCCTCCTGATGGAAATCAACATTTATTTTGCCTGAGCCTAAGAAGGTGTCAGGCAGATGGAGGAACTTGCCACTCTCCTCCCGGAGAAAGGAGGGAAAAGGAGGGAATCTAATAGAAATATATTATCCAGCCCGAGGGGTGGACAGAGCAGTAAATCACCCTTCAGGTGGCACCATTAGATTTGTCAATAAAACCTGGTTTCCCCCCCAGACGGAGCCGAGCGGCTCCAGCTGCGTCCGACGGGGAAGTTAAAACCAAATTTGTTTCATCCAGATGCTGTCCAAGAGGGATTTAAAGGGATTTCTAGGCAGGGAATCCCCTTGGGTGAAGGGTAAAAGGAGGGGGGGGGGGGGCTGGTCCTCTCACCCCAAATCTTCTCCCTGCTCAATTCCTGATCACTGAGGGGTTAAAAATTGTGGTTTTCCACAAGGTGGGAAAGTGGGAAGCAGCTGGAGATGCCCCATGTCATGGATGGAAGATGCCCCAAAGCAACGGGACATGGGTTTCCAAACTCCACCATCCAGCTGTAAAAGGCTTTGCCAGAGGGAAAGCTGGAATTTTTGTTGGGATGTTTTGTCTCTGTCGTTCTCCCAAAGCCACCAAGGGCTTTCCCCCAGGGAACAGCTCGGAGGAGCGGGATGCATCCCAGCATTTGGATGCTCAGGGTTTAATATCGTGAAGAGAAATTCTTCAAACACAATTTTCCCCCTCATTCCTAAAGGAAAACTATCCCTTAACCCATTCCAGCCCACTCTGGGGAGCCCAGAAATTGATATGCCTCGGAAAGGGCTACACTCCAGGATTTTCCACAATTGGTTTTTCCATATGGAAAAAGCAGCTGGGGGGAGGTTGGATCTCCTTGCCTCCATCCTGAACTAAATCCATGTGGTGACAACCTGCACCAACCCTAACTCTTCCTGCTGCTGTTCCTCCCAAACCTTCTGCCTCTCAAGTGAGAGAAACACCAAAGCTGGGATGTCTTGAGGAGCTTTATCCAGAAGGAAAAATTTCTGAGTATCCCATGGATAATTCCTTCTTTTAGGAGGAAAAAGCATCCAGCAATTGGATGGAATTGCTGAGGTGGGGTTATGGATGTGGTCTGGTAGGACTATCCTGGAGAAGATGGAATTTCACCATCCTGGAGGGCTCTTCCATCTCCAGATTTAGGTCATCAAGCTGGGATAACGGGCCTGCCCAGTGGCAAAAATCTGGAGCCAAGTCAAAAATCCCAGGTCTTCAAACCCTCATCCACAGGTGGACAAGACCCTAAAAACCGAGTCTAAATACCTGAACAGCCCAGTCTAATGGAAGGTGAACCCCTAGACCCACTAGGTGGGATCTAGATGATCTTTTAAGATCCTCTCCAACCCAAACCATTCCAGGATTTTATGAAAATCAGGTCAGAAATTAATATGGGAGAAGGAGATTTCAGTCCTGGCAAAGGAGAGAGCTTGGCAGGTCTGAGAGACACCTGCAAATTGATGAGGGAAGAGGATTGGAAACGTGCAGGGGGAAAGAAAAAAGGAAAAGAGGACTTTCAACGCTTTGTGTGGGATGAGAAACGATGATTCCGAGTGGGAGCCCAATCAGAGAAAGTCGCGGCACTCCTCAGTTTTACTGGAAGTTTCAATTCCATCAAACACTTTGCAATAAGGAAATGAAAACCACAGGGGAAGGTTTTTTTGAGTTTTGGAGCTTGCCAGAGCCACCAAGGCACGAGGAGATCCAATCCCAGCCTTCAAGAGCCCCTCAAAGCCTGATGGTATCCTGCAGGATCAGGGTTTTAGTAGGGAATGGAGATGGAAGGATCACAGAATCATTTGTGTTGGAAAAGACCTCCAGGATCACCAAGTCCAAGCTTTGACCCATCCCTACCTTCTCCCCCAGCCCAGAGCCCTCAGTGCCACATCCTTGGACACCTCCAGGGATTGGGTCTCCACCACCTCCCTGGGCAGCCTCTTCCAACCCTTTCCATGAAAAAATTCTTCCTGATGTCCAACAGGAACCTTCTCTAGTGCAGCTTGAGGCCATTCCCTCTCATCTTGTCCCTTGTTTCCTGGGAGCAGAGCCCGACTCCTGTGAGGGAATTGTAGGGAGGGAGAGGGTCCCTCCTGAGCCTCCTTTTCTCCAGGCTAAAATGGATGGAGAGATGGAGGCAGGATATGAGGAACTGCTGCAGAGGGATGGACAACATCCACCAGAAACTTGCCCAGAGAAGCTGTGGCTGCCCCATCCCTGGAAGTGTCCAAGGCCAGGCTGGTCAGGGCTTGGAGCAACCTGGGATAGTGAAAGGTGTCCCTGGCCATGGCAGGGGATTGGAATGAGATGCTCCAAGGACTGGAACCAGTCTGCTGTGGAGACAGGGTGGGAGAACTGGGAATGTCCAGCCTGGAGAACAGAAGGATCCAGGGAGACATTAGAACCCCTTCCAGTGCCTAAAGGGGCTCCAGGAGAGATGGAGAGGCACTTGGGGCAAGGGGTGGAGAGAAGGGACACAGGGAATGGCTTCCCACTGCCAGAGGGTTAGGTGGGATATTGGGAAGGAATTCTTGACTGTGAGAGTGGTGAGGCCCTGGCACAGGTTTCCCAGAGAAGCTGTGGCTGCCCCATCCCTGGAAGTGACCAAGGCCAGGTTGGACAGGGCTTGGAGCAACCTGGGATAGTGGAAGGTGTCCCTGCCCATGGCAGGGGGTGGAACTGGATGATCTTTAAGGTTCCTTCCCACCCAAACCATCCTGGGATTCATTGAAATCCCCCTGTGAGGTCCAACCACATCCAAGATGGAAGAAACCAAACTAAACCTCCTCCACTGCAGGGACATCCCCACAAACAGCCCCCAATCCATAAGGACCTGCTGGCACAGGAGAAGATGGAATTGCTAATGATCCAGGCAGATCCAGCCTGTCAACAGGAAGCCAACTGGAATGATCCCCTTGTCCTGCTGGAGGGAGAAACAATTCTATTAGAGAATTCATTAATTGGGTTATCAAAGAGTTTTTGTCCTAATTAAACTCCTCCTGCACCTGTTTGCCGGGGAAGCATCATCCTGCAGCAGCACAACATGGAAAAGGGGCATAAGAGTTGGACTCAATGATCCTTGTGGATCCCTTCCAACACAGGATATTCCCTGATCCTCTGATCCTTGGGGCCTAGAGTTGGGCTCCATGGTCCTTGTGGATCCCTTCCAACTCAGGATATTCTCTGATCCTTGAGAACTAGAGTTGGACTCAATGATCCTTGTAGATCCCTTCCAACTCAGGATATTCCCTGATCCTCCCATCCTTGGGACCTAGAGTTGGCCTTGATGATCCATGTGGGTCCCTCCCATCTCAGGATATTCCCTGATCCTCCCATCCTTGGCACCTTGGCCTCGATAATCCTTGTGGCTTCCTTCCCCCTCAGCCTCTCCCATGATTCCCAAAGATGGGAATGATCCAAAACCAGGACCCACCACCAAGCCCTCACCCCTCCGGTGTCCCTTCTCAACCCCGAGCCAAAACGACCCGAAAATCTTCCCTCCCAAGTTCCTCCTCCAGGAACGAAAGCCATAAACGAACCCAGGAGCGCCGCCGCGCCTCCCCGAATTCCTCGGAATCCGGGAGCTTTTGAGCGTGCTCAGCGGAGCCGTTAAAAAAAGACTGGAGCGAGCATCTTCCATTAACGTTACGACCGTGAAATATGACAATCAAACGACGGCCGTATGGTCCCAAATTTGCAGCCCGCCGAGCTGCTCGGGGTTTATCGTCACTCAAACGTGCAGAGAGCTGTAAAATGTTTACAGAAAGGGTCGTTTGCAGCCATAAAATCCTCTTTTCTCTCCTAAACAAGGCTGAGCGGAGCCATTTACAAAGCCCGGAATGTTCACCGGGGGAGAGGGGAACAGCTGTTCTCTCCAGGAGTTTGCAGTGATCTTCTCGAACAAATTAACTCAAATGGGGGCTTTCTAATTAAATTAGCGCTCGATTGGAAGGGTTTGCGTTGGCGAGGAGAGGCCGGGGAGGCTCCGGCACAGGCGATTTAACGGGAAGGTGAAACATGGAAAAGCTCATTACCTGGAAAACGGGTGTCGGAGGGGAAGGGGAGACTGTTCACTCCCTCCCCACATCCAGCTCTGTCTTCCCGGGTGGAAAACACAAGGTGAAGGATGGGAGGCCACCAAACCCACCATTCCCAGTTGGGATGCTTGACTGGAAGCATCCCTGTGCAGCAAGGATTGGATTTTGGGGGGATGCAAATCCCAGAATTGTTAAGGTTGCAAAAGACCTCCAAGATCATCGAGCCCAACCTTTGCCTGATGACCTTGTCAACAAACTGCTCCTCCAAGCCCGAATTCCCAGGATCCTCTTGCAGGTTGGGAGGACGACAGTGGCTCCTGCTCCACACACACACACACATCCCTCCTTTCCCATCCCCTTTCCCCGTATCCCAAGCCCAGACTCCCACTGAGACCCCGCGAGGTGATGTTGTTGCCCACGCTGGTCCTTAAAGGTCACCTCCAAACCCCCTCCCCACCCCTTCCCGTGCACGGAGCCGGAGTTTTTCTTGGTTCCAGGATTAAAAGGGCATTTCCTGAAATTGTGACCATTTAGCCAAGGAATTCAGCTCCGTAATAACAACCTGTCCTTCTCCTTATTTACTGTCCTGACAATTTGGGTGTCACCCTCGGGCTTCACAAGCACAATCCCAACATTATCCCTGGACCCCAGATTCCACCACGGACACCAGCTGCTTCCTACAGCAAGGACTCATCCTGACCGCCTGCTCAGCTCCAAACTCAAGCTCAAGATTCCCAGAATCCCAGAATATTCAGAGTTGGAAAGGACCCACAAGGATCGTCACCAGTCCAGTTGAGGTGTTTGGTCCATGGCCTCATCCCACATCCTTTTGAGATGACACCTCGTTAATGGCTGGCATTTCTCTTCTCCCATCAGGATTTGGGATTCTCCTGTGCTTCCAAACCCCTTGGATGAGTGTTGAGATGAGACCCAAGCATGGGAAAACCCATGGGACAACATTCCCATATCCAGTCTCACCATGTGGTCGCTGCATTCCTTTGGCAGGGAAGTTCTTCCCTCATCTGATGATTTTACAGCCATTCCTGCCCAGTTTTCCTTTCCTATGGATCCTCCAGCATCTGCTTTCCCGTTGCCTCATGCTCCCTTGGGCAAAGGAACACGGAGGGACGTGCCCTGACCTCATATCCACCAGCTTCCCACAGATTCCCTCCTGAAATTCCTGGCTGAACCAGCTCTCCCTCCTCCTCCTCCCACCCAAAATGCCTGGAAACTGTCCTTCCCTGGATACACACATTGGAATTAAGAGGAAAAGGATGCCTTTGCCCTCTCGACCAAGTTATTCCAGGCTTGCCAAGTGTAATCCAGGGAATTTCAACAGCCTTCTTATCCATGGATTAATTGCTCCGACTTCATCACGGAGATAAAAGCCCTGCTTTGGGAACACTTCCCTGGTCCCGCCAGTGGGATCAAAAGATGTTGAACCAGGGCCAAGGAGAGGGAAGGAGGGGGGGAAAAAAAATCCCTGGAAAGGGAAGCTGAGAGGAGCTTTCCCAGCTGGAATGGTCCCTCGCTGTACCCACCACGCTGCACTCCTGTGACTTCAGGAATATGTTGTTAATCCTGGGAATTCTCTTTCCGACAGCGTTAAGGAATCTCAGCCCTCCCTGGCTCGGAGTGGTCGAGCCAGGCACAGCCCTGAAGGTCCTTGGTACCCTCTCCAGCCTGGATTTTGGTGCTGAATTCATCCCTTTTCCTGCTCCAGCTGCATGGGAAGCAGGGATTGAAGATGGGAAAGGCTCCTGCTGAGCCGTATCTTGTGCCAGCTGAGCTGGGAGTGGGAATTCCATCATTCCTGCCACAAAATACTGTGATTTCTGAGCCCATTCCGTGATGGTGCTCAGGAGATCCAGAGGCTGCACATCCCTCTGGAGAAGGATTGGAGAGGAAAAGGGAAGTGTGGAGCATCACCCAGCCAAAAAACAGTGGTGGGAAAGGCCAGGCACAATCCCTGCCTTGCCATCTCCATCACCTGGAGAAACACCCTTGGAGCAGCCCAAAGTCCCATCCCTCACTGGTGACAATGGGATTTTCCAGTGGAGGAGCTGAATTAGGAGAAGAGGAACCAAGGAAAATGTTGGGAGAACCAGAAATTCAGAAAAACTCCACCAAAAGCCACTTTGGAGAGAAACAAAGTCGTTTCTTCTCACGGCTCCAACAACTTTCCCACTTTTCCCCCCCACAGTCCGTCCAGTTTCAACAACTGACACGCTTCCCAAAAGAAAAAGGCAGGAGCTGCTTGCTCTCGCATGTTGGAATTCCTAAGAAGTTTTGCTCATCCTAAAACTGCATTTTCCCAAAATGTTACTGATTTCCAAGGCATATAATCCCAGACTTGCAGCCTGTTAACAGCCCATCCCAACTCCCACCGGAATGTTTTGATTTCAAAGCTTCCAAGCTATTTCCCACCAGGAAACACGTGGGATGGATGATCCAGAGGTCCTTCTGTGGGTCCAGTTGTGCATCCCATTGAAACACCTTCCTATCAGGCACTTCCATTGTGGGAATGAGACCCGAATAATTTACAGGATAAGGCCAGAGCTCATGATAAAATATGGGACAAATCTTCCCAGATGGGATTCCCAACTGCCAACCCAGTTTGGGCTCCCAGTGTTCACTGGTTTGGTGACTCACCGGGAGCACCGATCCCAACAAAACCCATGGAAAGCAGCAGGGAATGGCTCTTGGAGAAGCTCAGAGCACACGTGGGCAAAAGCAGAGGATGTGATTCCTACCTGGCTCATCCTCTGGCTCATCCTCATCCTCCTCCATTTTGCAGCCCTGGTATCCGGAATATTCTGGGGATCGGAGGGAGATGAAGGATGGCAGCTTTGGCAGGCAGCTCGTTGGCTTGGTGTCCTCCTCTTTCCAAAACTTCACCTCCTGCTCGGCACTGGAAGGGCCAGGAATTTCCCCATCGTCGTGGAGCTGAGCCGGATCATCCCTGCAGGAGGCCGAGGGGAAAAAAAATTAGGAAAAATAAAACATTCCCAATTGGCAACGCTGGGAATGGCACCACGTGGAATGGGAGATGCTCAGGGCTCCCAGGGCTCCATCCCAGGCTGCTCCATATCTCTGATTTCCCAGCATGGATCCAGCCAGAGTTTCTCCCTCCCCACCTGGGTTCCCTGCCCCTGCGCTTCCTTGCAAGTTTTCCAGCTCCTCAGATTTTCATGGAGCCTCCTGTTTGGGAGCAAGCAGAGGGAAGGGGAGATGGAGGGTGTGGGGAGTTGGGATGGCTTGGAGGTGTCCTGCTGGGCTTGGCTCATTCCCAACTCCACCTCTCTCCTCCAGGCAAACATGACACTCCAGCTCCTTTGACATCTCCCGGCGGTGCCAATAAAGGAAGAAAACAACCCTCTGGAGCAGCTTCCAGGCTCGGGTGTGCTCCCATCCCAGCGGAGGAGCCTCCCAACCACCCAGCACTGTGCTCATCCCTCCTTCCCTAAAAAGAGCAAGGAGCTATTTTACACCTCGTTCCCACCGGGAACGTGAGCTGGGTGTCATTCCAAGGCTCTTCTGTCACCCGGGATAAGTTGGGAAAACCCGCTGAGTGCTCGTCCCCCTCTGCTACCTTACAAGGATGAGGCCCTGGCTTGGGAAGGAGCATGGACCAGACTGGCACAGCTCCCACATCCCAGGCTTGGGAAGGAGCATGGACCAGACTGGCACACCTCCCACATCCCAGGCTTAGGAAGGGAAGGAGCATGGACCAGGCTGGCACAGCTCCCACATCCCAGGCTTGGGAAGGGAAGGAGCATGGACCAGGCTGGCACAGCTCCCACATCCCTCTCTTTCCATCCCACCTTCGCTCCCACCTCCAGCTGCTCAGGAGAACCTGAGTCTGTACTTTCTCCTCTCAGAAAATTGGGCTTTTAAAGCCCAGTTCCCATTTGGCTTGAATTTGAATTCCAGTGGGATGTAGTCGTCCTGTGGGAAGGGCTCAGGAGTGAGGGAAAGGAAGACAAGGATGTGCCAAGCTCAAGAAAATCCATCTCCCTCTGAGGATGAGGATTCAAGTTCCATCATCAGCCTCTGGCTCTCCCAGCACCCAAAACCACCAGGGAATGCTCAGAGAGCTTCCAAGGATTAATCAAGGGCCCAACTGTATCTCCATGTCCATCCCCACCTCTGCTTCTCCAGGCAGTGAGTCCAACCCCTCCATGCCACACCATGCTCTCCACATGGATATCAGGAAAGAGGGATGATGCTTTCCAGCTTCCCACAGACCTGTGGATAACCTGGACCCACTTCCAGCACTGGAATCTCCATCAGGGCTCCTCCACCTCCCAGGAGGGAAGCCTACAAAAGCCTCAGAGATATATGGAAGTGCCAAAGCCCTGGATGCAACATTCCTAAGGGTGAATCCTCTCTTTCCTCTCCATCCCTGAGGAGCTTTCCCTCAAACATGGACACTTCCCGACCCAATGGTGGCTCCACCAGGAGCCACAACTTAAAATAAATCGGGACACAGACAGATAGACACCTGGAAGAGGAAAGATCTGGAGCAGGAGGGGAAGAAAACCAGTTTAATGCAAAACCAAAGAGTTTTTCCTGCTCTTCCCTACCTGTCTGGCTCCTCCTTGATCCGTTTCCACTTGGAAGGGGGGTTGTTGTTGTTGTTGTCTCCATCATCTCCAGCCTCTCTTGGCTGGCGCCTCTTCTGGGGATGCAGGAGTTTGCACTGGACACCCTTGGGACAAACACCTTTCTTGGCAAAGTCGGGACAAACCAGCGTGTGCTTCTTCTTGCACTGCCAGGGAAAGAGAAGAGAGTTGGGAGAGGCAGGGAAAATCCCCTGGGAGCACAGGAAGGGCCCCTTCAGGTGGCACCAGCACTTGGCTAAAGGGAGAGAAGGATGTGTTGGTGGTTCCTGCTCCATATCCAAATCCCATTCCATGATAAAACAGCGTTAAAAATAATATTGTCCTCCTGGGAGACATTCCATGCTCACCCACACTTTTCCAAGTGGTTGATTTCATGGATCCAAACCGCCAAAGCCTTGATGGGAATGATTTACCCCCAAGGTGGGGATGCTGGGAGGTCCCAAAGTGGTTAATTGGGCTGGAGAAGCTGGTTTTGGAGAGGACACCGGGTTTTGTTGTCCCAGACATTCCTGGGACTCGGGGAAGAGCAGGAATAAAGTTGTTTTAGGACTTATTTGGGGATTGCTGCCTGGACCTGAGGAAGATGGATGAGGGCTGGAGTTCAACCTGCTCTTCCCAGGCCTTGGAAATGAGCTTGGTTGATGTTTTCCCATCCAAGGAAGCTTAGTGTGGCCATGGAATGGGGCTGGAAAAGCAACACCATCGAGGTGTTCATCCCTAAAAATGCTTTTGCACTTCCAGACTGGAAGTGCCACCAGTACTCCAGAGCTTTCCCACAAGGCTTTGTGGTGGGAAATGGCCCTTTGTGGCAGTGGGAAAGGCAGGAAGAGATGCAGGCAGGGAAGGGGAGATTCCTTCAGGTGTGATTTCCATTTGGATTCCCATCTGGGAATGTTGGTGGGAGGAAGGAGAAAGAACAACCTCTCCCTAATCTCCAACTATTCCCAACCCCGTGACTCAGCAACCGAGAGAATTCCAGTGTATCCCAAGGGATTCAGGGAGGGAACAGCCCCTGGACCCCCGTTAAGTCCCACCCAGGATGCTCCATCCCACCCAGTTTGGCTTTTGCAGGAAGCCCTGGCTTGACATCCATGAGACTCAACCCGACACACACGGCACAACCAACGGCTCCCAACTCCAACAATTCCCTTGTTGACTTTATCCACAAAAAAAAGTGTGGATTTTCCCCACCCAGCAAACCTCCTTGCTGCATATTTGGCACAGATCTGGGGGAAAAACGGGATAAATCCACGGGAAGACGAACACAAGGAAGGGTTTCAGGATCATCCTCATCAAAATCCATCGGCGGGATGTGGGGAAGCTCCTGCCCTTTTAACTTTGGGGACGTGGGAGCAGCTCCCCGTGCTGACCTTTGGGATGAAGCGGGATCCCTGCTGAGCTCTGGGAGCTCTTTCCTTGAAAAGGCAGAAGGGTTTGGCAGCTCTGCCCGGGGCCGAGGGCCGGAGTCGGCAGCGGGAGCGAGGAGCTCGTCTGCCGGAGGCTGGGAATGGTGCTGAGCAGCAGGAGGGCTGGGGATCCGCAGGGACGCTCGGACATCGGCTCCACGTGGGGGGATGGCGCTGCTTTTCTGCTGAAAATCCACTTAAAGCCCCCCATTCCCGTGACTTCCCACCTCTCTTGGAAGGAGCTTTAAAGGCCAAGTCAACGGGAAACTTGAAAACAGAGTTGTCATGAAATAGTGCCAAGCTCTGCCATCGCTCCAAAATCCCGAGTTTCACAGAAACATGGAATCATGGAATGGTTTGGGTTGGAAGGGACCTTCAAGACCATAAAATTCCAACCCCCTGCCAGAAGCAGGGACACCTTCCACTATCCCAGGTTGCTCCAAGCCCCATCCAACCTGGCCTTGGACACTTCCAGGGATGGAGCAGTCACAGCTTTTCTGGGAATTCCAGTCCAGCCCCTTACCAACCTCCCAGGGAAGAATCCCTTCCCAATATCCCACCTAACCCTCTGCCAGTGGGAAGCCATTCCCTGTGTCCTGACACTTCAACCCTTGTCCCAAGTCCCTCTCCAGTTCTCCTGGAGCCCCTTTAGGCTCTGGAAAGTGCTCTAAGATCTCTCTGGATCCTTCTGTTTTCCAGCCTGGACATTCTCAGCTCTCCCAGCCTGCCTCCAAGGGATCCTATCTCTATTTTCCTCATTTTCCCATTTTACCTGCTACAAGACACATTCTGGACCAAAGATAAATGCTTGGAAAAGGCAGCACTAGAACAGGAATTCAAACACAGGGATTTGTCCCAAAATATTATTGGGCAGAAAAGCAAATCCCTCAACCTTGTAAATGCTTTAAAAACAAGTGAAAAAAAATTAGGGAAGAGGAAAAATAAAGGTATGAGATTGTAGGGATGGGCAATTCCTTGGTGCCAGGTCCTGGTCCAACCATCCCAGTTCCTGGAATCACAGAATCATAGAATATCCTGTGCTGGAAGGGACTCACGAGGATCATCGAATCCAACTCCAGGCTTTGCTCGGGATGACCCCAAAAATCCCACCATGTGCCTGAGAAGTGAGACCCACTCCTGTTCCCAGCTCAAAACGGACTTGGAAAGGAGAAGAGCAGGAAAAAAGAGCCCTGGCCTCCAAAAAAACCACACTGAAGAATGATGGTATTTTAGGGAAAAGCCAAGAAACGTGGGTATTTCTTCCCAGGGGCCGGTTACAAATCCCTATGGATTGGGGCAGCGCTGGAATCCCGCCCAGGCTCTGGGATCAGGATGTGCCACCTCCCCAGTGCTCTCCCCAGCACCGACCTCCAAGTCAATCCCATGTTTGTTGGCTCCATGGCAAAAAGATACTTAATAAAGAAAACAAACCGTGCGCCACTAATCCCGGGGCCGTGTCCCCGGCTCGGGTTTCTAATGGCTTTTCCACGCCATTCCCAGCCTTCCATCCATCCTCCTGTTCCAGGCCCGGGATGCTGAGGCTTGGGATCGCCTCCCCCACCGGGATCAGAGGCTGGAAAAGCCCCTTGTGTTTATTTACAGCAGCTCTTGTGCTCTTGTCCCGCGTTCCCGGGTTGCCGTAGGGAATTTTGCTGCCCGCCGTGCGTCAGCCAGGATGAAGCCGGAGCGGGGCTGTGGGATGGTGCTGGGAGCCATCTGATCCCTTCCACCTGTTGGGATGGGCTAATTATACCCCCTCCCCCCGGGACCCTCGCCAGCCCACAGGTTGGACCATTAAAAGGGGAAAAAAACCCTCCAACGGAGAGAAGGGAAAACCCACAGAATCCCTAAAAAAAGCCACGGGGTGAAACCTCCCGGCAGCTCCGGGTGCTGACGGAGATGCCGCGATCCCCCTGAGGATCCTGGTCTCCCCACTGTGGGGTTCCCCCCTTGGCCTGCCCGGTGTTGGGATGGTGCCCAACTGGCAGCTCCCATTCCAGGACTCCTCCCTGGCTGCCAAGGAAGCGTTGGGTGAAATTCAAGGTGCCGTCAAGGCCTTAAATGGTCCAACGGGTCCCAACGTGCCCGGGGAGTGGGATGGGGATGAGGGAATTTGCAGGGCCCAGCCTTGTTTAGCATGGAGCTGGCAGAGGAGGAGGCAGCAACTGGTGGAAGGGGCTGGCTGAGCCTTGGGAATGATGTTAATGAAGTTTTTCCATGAACAAGCTTGGCAGGAGGAGGTGGAGGGTGGGAGGAAGGCCAAGCTGGGTCACTGGGCCAACCAACAACCACCCACTGACCTTAGGGGGTGGGAATGGGAGATCCCATCCAGCCTGGCATTCCTGGCTCTACCAGCACTTCGCCCAGGATGAACTTCTCGGGTATCTCCAGGTTTATCTCACCCCCTGCTCCTTTCCCAGCACATGACAAGGCATCGACAGATGGAAAAGAGACGGACTTTGGTGATCCTTGGGGGTCGCTTCCATCTTGGAATATTCTGGGATTCCCAGAAGAGATGGCAAAGTGCTGGAGCATCTTCCCATCTCCAGCATCCACTGCAGTGGACACAAGTCCCACCAACCAGAACTTCTGGGAAAGGGGAGCATTTGGGTTATTCCCCAAAACTCGAGCGCCTCAAGTTATTTCCTACTTTTCAAAGCCCTTTTGAGCATCCATGGAGCTCCATTCCAGATATCCCCACTGCTGAGCAGCAGGATTAACCAACTGGGTTGGTGTCAGGCTGTTTTAATGTCCTTCTGAGTGGCTGTTGGGAAGCAATGGCTGGAGGTGCCGGAGCCGTTTTCCTGACGCCGCTCCGAAGTGACAGCCAGGAAATGGCTTTTTTTTCTCATGGCTTTGTCGTAATTGGGTGCAGATGGAAACAGCCTTACAAAGAAAAAATATTCCCAGCTCCCTGTCATTAAAACCTGGAGGACAATTCATGCAGGCTGTGGAATAATGATGGAGAAATTTAACCCACACCATTATCCGAAGGAATTTGCTCCACAACTGGTTTCTGCCCTCGAAACAGAGTTTGGTGACGTAGCAGAATTCCTGCAGGGGATTGAGGATTTGTGAAGGTCTCCTCCAAATGCTCACTAGGATTTGGGATCTAAATGCTCTCTGGGATCTACCAAGAAGCTGTGAACTCTCTCCCTTGGAATTTGTAGGAAATAAAACAACATTTGAGTTAAAATACCTCCGGAGCTGGAGCAGGAATGGGATGGTGTTTTGAAAATCACTGGGAAAATCATATTTAAAGTAACTGGGAGGGGATCCTTGCCCATGGGAGAGGTTTGGGATGAGATGATCTTTAAGGTCCCTTCCAAGCCAAATCATTCCAGGATTCTGTGGGACCACCCAGCCTGGTGTCATCTGCAAACTGGCTGAGGGGGCACCGAATCCCACTGTGTCATTAATGAAGATGTTAATTAGCACCAGTCCCAGTACAGACCCTCGAGGGACATCCCTTGTCACTGGTTTCCACTTGGCCATGGAGCCAACGGCTGTGATTCCTCGGTGAATCCCCAACCTGGTGTTCCATGGCTGCTTATGGAACTCAACCATTCCCTGTGAGGGAGCCACTTTCACATGAGGAACCCACTGATGGCAATTCCCAACCCCAAATCATCCACTGGGAGCAGAGAGAGTCGAATATCACTGGACATCCCCAACTGGACATTCCCATCAGGAATCACACATGTGATTCCAGGTGGCTCAGGGAAAGATTCCAGTGGGATCCTGAAGTGCCTCAGAAAAGCACTGGCAGTGGGTCAGGGAGAGGATCCTGCCCTGGGAAGGAACATCTGGAATGATGTGTCCAGGTCTGGGCTCCTCAGGTGAAGAAGGACATGGAGCTCCTGGAGCAGATCCAGCAGAGGAGATGAGGATGATGAAGGGACTGGAGCATCTCCCTGAGGAGAAAAGGCTGAGGGAGCTGGGAATGTTCAGCCTGGAGAGGAGACACTGAGAGGGGACCCCATCCATGTCCATCCGTGTCTGCAGGGAGGGGGCAGAGGATGGACCAGGATCTGCTCAGGGGTTCCCAGAAATGGAATGAGAGGAATGGGCACAAACTGATACCCGGGAAGTTCCACCAGGACATGAGGGAGAACTTCCCTGTGCAATGATCGAGCACTGGAACAGAGACCACAGAGGGTGTGGAGTCTCCCTCACTGGGGATATTCCAGAACCATCTGGACACAATTCCCACGTGCCCTGGGATGAGCAGTGGGGTGGGACCAGATGACTCCTGTGGTCACTGCCAAGCTGACCAGGGGATTTGGGGATCATCCAACAACAGGCAGGACCAAAGGGAGACTCCAGACAGGAAGCAAAGCTCTTCTTTGGCTTCATCTCTGCAGAAGTTTGGGTCAAAATCGAGAACTTTCTGCCTTGTCACCACACTTCCACTTCATGCCGTGATTCAGCAGCTGCTTTTACCCCAGACTTCCTAATTTTCATGTTTTGTGACCCACCTCCTTCTCCAAAGATACCTGAGTGCAAGGAAGAGAAAATCCCAGCCTGGGGTTTATCTCAGCACTGACATCAACCAACCTGGGCTATTAGGCAGTTCTAGTTTATCCTGATAAGCCCCATCTCAAAGGTGAGGATGTTGAAGATGCCACAATTAAATTAAAGCTGCAATAAGAACCCTCATTATGCCATTACAGCCTCTGGTAAATAAGATACAACTGGAAATCCATGAGATTTCCATGGAGATACAGGGATAGGATTGGCCATGGAAAAATTCTGATGGGTTTTAAAGCTCCTTTAAAAGGCTACAAAGTGTTTACAATGGGAAGATCCCATCACTGGTACTGAGACTGAACATTTATGATCAGCACCCCAGAGAAGATGGACATTCCAAGGACTCAACATTCCCAGCATGGGATGAGCCTGGACCCACTCATGATCTTACAGCCTCATTCCCAATCCCACACAGGCTTTTTATTTTCAGTAAAGATTTTACTAATCCAGCCCCCAGAAAACATTTGTCAACCAGAGCCAAAATTAAAGATAAAGGAAATAAAGTTGGAGTTCATTTTCAAAGGGAGTGGAGTATAAAAGAGGCATCAAAGGCAGAGCTGTTTTCTGAATGATCATGGAATCATGGAATTGTCCAGGTTGGAAAAGCCCTCCAAGATCATTGAGTCCAACCAGCCCACTAAACCACAACCCCACGTGGCTTTTAAATCCCTCCAGGAATGGGGATTCCACTCCTTCCCTGGGAAGCCTCTTCCAGTTCCAGGACAACCTTTTGGTGAAGAGCTCCCCAGGGAGCTCAAGGAAAAGCCAAGTTGGTTTGGGTCAACTTGGGATCAAAGGAAGGGGGAAAAAAGATCCAAAATCACCAAAATTTGGGGGGGGAAAAAAAAAAAAGATATTTTACCCATCAGGTACCAAAAAATGCTGAACACACAATAGGAACGGGAAGAGCTTTACTTTTCCATGATAAGAGATTAATGGGAACAAGGAGCCCAGGCTGCCATTTTCCATCATGAATCCACCCTGGGATAACCAAGAGAAAATCCCAGAAACACTCGATATCAGCTGCTTTTCCTGAAGAAATGTGTTACATTTCAATGTGCCAGACACACAAAAGAAGTTTGTGGTGGGAACCTGCTGAACTTCCACCAGAAAAGGAGGAAAGAACCTACGGAGAAACCACCCCGAGAACGAGGTTTCAGCTGAGAAAAAAATCCCCATTTTTGCATTTTCTGCAGAAAAATCGAGCAGCTGCTGCAGTGAAAATCCACCAAAACTCCACCTGATTCTTCCCAAGAAAATACTGATGGGCTTTCCCAGGACAACTCAACCCTGATTCCATGGCGGGTCTCCTGAACGAGCTTCGCCTTCCAGTCAGGGATTCCAGAGGGATGGGTCCGCCTCTTATCCATGATTTATTCCAGCACATTTCCCTGTGTCTTTTCATGGAAGTCTCGTTGTTTAATCTCACTGTGTCTTGCTGCTTTAACAGTTCCCACGGGAGAACAACTTACCCACAGGCTCCGACGGAAACGATACGGGAAGAGGGATTTCATGTGGCTCCCGTGTGCTGATGGACACGGAGAGGGGAAGATTATTAGAGACAAAACAATTTTCCAGGTGCAGCAGCTGGAGGAGACCGACCTGACTCGCTTGTCTTCGCTCCAACACTCTGGAAAGGCTGGAGAAACCCAGCACCAAAACCTTCCCCGAGTCGTGATTCCTATAAATAAGAGTTTGTTCCCCAATAAGTCGTAGAACGGGAGCTCAAAAGTTCATGGAATTCCAAACCCCTGCCACGGGCACCTTCTGTAAGCCCAGGTTGCTCCAAGCCCTGTCCCACCTGCCCTTGAACGCTTCCAGGGATGGAGAGTCCACGACCATCCAATGCCTCCTGCTTGTCCCACAGCTTCACTCACCGGTGCAACCTCATCCCTCGCACCCCAAAACCTCATTCCATCCTCTCCTGGTGAATTCCCACCCCAAGCCAAGATGGAGACACGAGGCCCCACATGGGAGGAGGGATGTAGAAGCAGAGAGGAGCTTTTTTCCATGGAGCAGCTCGTTGGAACATCTCCGGAAAACCCCAGGGAGAAGCTGCAGGAGGCCCTGTTTCTCCCTCTTTTCCCACTTCCCTCTTGGAGTTTCCTCCAGCACAGGCGGCCAGAGGGATCAGCCTCACCCACTGCGACCAGGACATGGGGCCAGGGAAGGTCAGGGAGCTCCTGGAAAGGCAGGACAGGGATCTCCAAGGTGGGAATCTCCTCATGGCACACGTGATGTTGTGTTTAGGGATGATCCCATCCATGGAGATGATCTGGAGCCGTATTTCACCAGCTGCTTCAGAGTCCCTCCATCCCTTCGGGAAGCACAGAAGGTGGAGAAATTCCCAACCCACAACCGAGGAACTGGGGAGGGTGCTGGAAATCGAGGTCCTGTCTCTGCCACCAGCTCCCTTCTGGAAACAGAATCTCAGAATCATTTAGGTTGGAAAAGACCTCCGAGATCACCAAGTCCAACCTTTGACAACTAATTAATACCAGGAGTAACGTTCCCTTAACGAAGGACGTGGCCACTATTTCCTACAGGAGCTTCCCCTTCTCCCCAAGGGTGGAGGGACCTTTATCCACATTCCTGAAAAAGGGAATTGGGAATCCAAAATCAAAGCTCCCTCCTTTAATTTTCTGCTCCCAATGAAACCACAGCGGGTCGGTCCCGGAGTCACTCGTAGGAAGAGCTCTTGCAGTTGGAATTACATCCCATGGAACGGGGCAAGGCCGATCCACATGGCCTGAGAATCCTACAGGACATTCCAGGAAGCACTTAAACGGCGACGCCAACACATCATAAATTATGGATAATAATGGACACTTCTGATGGAAGCCTGATAAAAATCAGGAATTCCACTTTGGGGGAGCACGGAGAGGGAAACACAACCGGGAAGAAGAGCCAAATATCGGCACAAACCATCCCGAGTTCCTAATTATTGGAGTTTATCCACTTTGGGCGCGGTTCGACGCTCGCCATCCCTTGGACAGGGAAAGGCAGAACGAGGGAAGATTTACTCCCATCCTAAATTATTCACAAGGAAAGGGACTGCGCATCTTTAACAAGCCATCGTTTTATGAAGCAAGGTTAACATTTTTCCTTGATTCAGTGGAATATTATAAACTCTCCGGGGTCCATTTGAGGACTTTCCACTCGGAGCAAAGGCACGGACTCAGCACTTTTGCTATTATTTAGAGAATAAAATTAACCCTTAATGGCCCAGGCTGGTATTTCTCCTCCCCAGTTAAATCTGGCCCTCTCAGCAATTTCTCCCCATCCATAATTACGGGCTGCTATCCATCATCTGGAGGAGAATGCTTTCCCGACGCTCCCAAAGTGATGCCGTAAGCACTTTTCCTAATAGAATAAATATTCTAAATATCTCTTTGATATTTTCATTTAAATTGGAAGAGTTTAAAAATAATTGGCAGGCCCCTGCCTGCCTGGGCTGCGCTGTGCTGGAGGGAGGTGGCAGGATTCCTGTGTTTTTCTTCCCGGGAAATGTTTATCCCGCTCTCAGTCCCCTCCATGCGCTGCCACAAAGAGTAATTAAGCCCAGACTAATTTATTAGTGTTTCCCTCCACTGCTGCTGATGTCCTGCTTCCCTTCAAACTCTCAAATCTGGGCTTTTTTTTCCTCTTATTTTTGCCTGGTTTTGGCTCCGGGGCGGTTTGTCCTCGGGAAAATTTGGGTTTGAACAGGTTCAGTGGGATTTGGCAGTGCTGGGTCAAAGGCTGGACTCGATGAAAGTCTTTTCTGACTTAAATGATCCTGTTATTCCATCCAAGGTTGTGTTTGGATTCTGGGACAGGTGATGACTGATGCCACAGGGATGGGCCCTGAGCACCTACGGCTTCACTCTTCCAACAGGAGCTACAGGGATTGGGAAAAAAAAAAGGAGGAGAAAAGCTCTTTGGAGCTACAATCCAGAGCAGCACATGCATCCAATCATCCAACTGCTCATCCCTGCTGAAAAGCAGTTGGAATCATGAGGGGATAAGAAACTTCCATGAGCACTTTAGGTGGACATTAATTAATGTGTTATCTATCAGTTGCTGTCGGCTCGTGGAAGCAGCTGGACCAAGCCAGGACATGGATCAGGTGGTTTTTTCCATAGGAAAAGCATCCTAGAGGTGGTGCCTCCCTCAGAGGGAAGCAGAATGAGGAAGAGGATGGGCTCTGTCCTACACCTGGAGTCAGAGATGGGCCAACTTTGCACAGCAAATCATGGAATGGATTGAGTGGGAAGGGACCTTAAAGACTATGGAATTCCAACCCCCTGCCGTGGGCAGGGACACCTTCCACTCTCCCAGGTTGCTCCAATTCATGTCCAATCTGGCCTGGAACACTTCCAGGGATGGAGCAGCCACAGCTTCTCTGGGAATTCCAGCCCAGCACCCTCTCAGGGAAGAATTCCTTCCCAGTATCCCATTCAACCCTCTGGCACTGGGAAGCCATTCCCAGTCCCTCCATCCCTTGTCCCAAGTCCCCCTCCAGCTCTACTGGAGCCCCTTTAGACAATGGAAGGGGCTCTAAGGTTTCCCTGGATCCTTCCCTTCTCCAGGCTGGACATTCCCAGTTTTCCCAGTCTGTCTCCAGAGCAGAGGGGCTCCAGCCCTTGGAGCATCTCCGTGGCCTCCTCTGGACTCACTCCAGCAGCTCCTCATCCTTCTGCTGTTGGGATCCAGAGCTGAACACAGCTCCAGGTGGGGTCTCACCTGAGAGGGGCAGAGAAGGAGAATCCCCTCCCTGATCCTGCTGCTCACAGTGTTCCAAGGATGAGCAGAAATCCCACGTCACAACCCACAACCCCTTTGGAAAACGGCAAAGAGGAGTCAGACAGGACAGTCAGTGATTCCCAAGGGAACACCAGCACAGCCAGCCCTCTCCCTTACCCAAGGGAAAAGTGTGGTTCCATCCCATTTTTCCACATGGAACAGCCTTAAAATTCCTTTGGAACAGCAAGTGGCAGCTGACTCCAAGCCCTGCTCTCCGTGTTCCCTTGGATGCCACAAGCTCACGAGGATGAGGTTGAAACCTTCCCCAGGATGCACAGGAAGTCCAGGTAGGATTTCACTGCACTGATCCAAGCCAGAGGATCCCAGGACCTGGAGCTGGCTCCATGAATCCCCAGGTCCATCCCCTGGGCACAGCTGGAGCCTCATCCTGCTCCTAAGACCAAGCCACGGGATTTAAGGCTCAAGCTTTAACTCATCCCAAAGCTAGCGTGGAAAATAAGCATCAATGTCTCTGGATTTTATATGGAAAACAGGGAATCACAAGCCTTTTCCTTCACCTTCCATCTATTTAAGTGAGGGGTTTTCAGGGCAGGTGCAACTGGAGAATGGATACCCCGGGAAGGCTCTTCCTGGGAAACACCAGCACAACATTTATGAGCTGAAATCTTGGATTTCTCTCCTTTTTTTTTCCCTCCCCTCCCTGTAAAGTAACCATCCCACTTTTCCACAACCCTTTGGAAAAGCACAGTGATGCTGTTCATCACACCCAGGTGCAGAAGCAGCTCTGAGGCTTCGGCTTCCGACCCTGGGAAGTGGGATAAACCTCTCCTTACCTTTTCTCCCATGGGACAATATCCTTTGAGGAAATCCTGGCACACCTCTGCTTTCCTGGACACGTAGACATGGCTGTAGGGGCAGTTGCTGTTGCTGCAGATTCCCTTCAAGTAGTAGGAACACACTGGCATCTGCAAGAGGATGAGGAATCCGTCAGCATTCCCTCAATCCGGGATCATTCCAACCCCCAGAACTGAAATATAGAAGCCTTTTCCCAGCCACTGATCCCAGGGGTGTTTTTAGGTCTTCCTGAAACGCAGATCCCTGGGTTTTTGTGCCCCTGGAATGGGCAGGGGGGAAATGTGGGAGCTCAGCATTTTGGAGAGGGTGAAAAGCAGGGAACTGCCACCAGGAAGGGAAAGAATGGAATAAACTCCAAGGACACCCTTCCCAAGGGGGGATGGAGCCATGGGAATGGGATCACACAACATCCCATGGGGAATTCTGGTCACCACAAGGGTCAAACCCCCCATCCCAGGAGTGTCCCTCCATGGCTCTTCCGTGGATATGGAGCTGGCTGGATTCTGACTCCAAAAGGTGGGTCCTAGAACTCCACAAGGATTTTGGAGGGACTGGAACATCCCACGGGCTGCAAGTGATGGGATGTGTGTCCCTGTGTGCTGGAGAAGGGATGCTCCAGATGGGATGTCCTGGGATGGAGGGAAAGGGATCTCAGAATCACAGAACACGCCCAGTTGGAAGGGATCCATAAGGATCAGAGTCCCAACTCCTGGCCCTGCACAGGCCCATCCCCCAAAAATCACAACTTTTCCCTGAAGGAGGAGGAGATTCCCAGGCTCCTGCCGTGAGATTTGGAAAGGGAAGAGGTGGGATACACAGAACACAGTCCCCCTCCCGTGCTCCCCATCCCCAAACTCCAGGGAAAACCGACGGAGCAGGATCCTCCTCCTCCTCCATCCTCAACCCACCCCCAAAACTTCACCTCCCGCCCGCTGTTATAATTAAACACAAACTCCCAGCCTGCCGGGATCTTCCAGCATCCTTCACTCACCGCCAGCTTCCCACCGGGATCATCCCCAACTCCCTCCCCGCTCGGGTCTGAGCATCGATCAAACCTCATCCCGCTTGGAGCATCCCCCGAACTTCACCTTTACAACGAGCCCGGGGCG
>VXBA01005012.1:0-118235 GCA_013399895.1 Serilophus lunatus
TATACTTCAACCTAGGACACTCAGTAAGTCTAAATTGGCTTAGTTCCACTGAAACCAAAGGCATTATACAAAAGCCTTGGCTCCTGTACATTAGATATTGCCAGAGTCTGAAGTGTTGCTCAGTTGTCTGTTGTTGTTTGCTTTTGATGAGTGATATATAACAATTACTCCCCTCTAGCAACTTCGAGGTAGTCAACAGAGATCCTACTACACACCCCACCCAGCCCCTGAAGGCAGACGCAGTGAGAGATCAGGATAGGGAGTCAGAAGGTGACCAAGTGATTTTTTTTCTAATCATTTGGAAAGTGTTCCACAGTGTTTATTGTTTTTCTGAGTTTCTCGGATCCTCTTTCGTCAGTCTCAATTTGAGGTAATGAAGTTGTAAGGAATAGTTTAAGCTTGTCAGCCTTTATTTTTTCAGTAGATTTTTCTGTAGTTTTCTTATTTTTTTCTACTTAATAAGTTACATTGATAGAAATATACTCTATATTAAATGTATGTCAATTTACTCAGTATAGTCGATTGTTAACTGCTATCCTATTCTGCCCAATTTTGCTAAGTCATTCTGTAAATTGATATAAAACTGCTAATTTTAAATAGCTCAAGGAAAATTTATCACTTATGATAGAGTACTAACATACCTGACAAAAAGTTAAAAGCTGATACTGGTCCATTATATCCTATCAAACTGTTGCTTGCTTATTATCTCTGAGGTGTAAGGAATAGGGAGATACAAGGAATGCATAACTTTAAACTCAGTATTTTTTTCCTCTTCCTTCTCCTTTTTTTCTCTCTTACAATAAGAAAGGTTGAAAGGAGTTGCTATAGAAATGAAAGTATCTCAGTTAAAAACATCAGGAGTTATAGCACAAGCTGGAAAAGGCTTTGAACAAACTTCCTGTTCCTCTAGTTTTCCCCCAACTAAACATAATTTTATTAAGATATATGACTTCCGTGGCATTCATGATCAAAAATGAAAGAATCTGAATCTTATTATTGGTTTCAAACCAAAGGCAAAATAAATTTAATTACTGTTTAAGATAATATATAGATTTTAAAGCACTTATTAGAACATTGTTGCCTTAAAGAGATGAGATAAGAAATAACACAAACGTGCTGTTTGTAGAGGTGAAGGAAGAGTGCAGCTTTACTGACAGAGTACATGATCCAAAAGAGGAAAATCATTCAAATCTCCCCATTTTTATAACACCTAGAGTGCCCATCCGCCATGCTATCCAATTAAAGTCCATCTTACTTCTATGTTCCCCCAACACCTAACAGAATTGTCCCTTATTATTTAACCCCACCCATGTCCAGCCTCTAGTAGGCCTGGAAGCTCAGCTTTATGTTTTGTCTTGTACCCTACTGTAGCTATTTGAAAAGGGCTTTGGAGGGGGAAAAAGGAGTGTAAGAAAGCCTCACTTACCTCTTTATAAAATTCAGTTTTCCTCAAAAGCCAGGACGGGGGAAAGAGTCTGAGATCAAGGCAGCCCTCTCCCAGGCAGGGCAGGGGGGATCTCCCCGGCCGCGCCCTGGGGCTCCCTGGGGCGCGGGTGGGGCCGGGGCCGATGGCAGCCAGTGCCGATTCCCCACGCAGGGTGGGGGTGGCGGTGGCGGCGGCTCCCCGTCCCCACGGGCTGGGGGGAGAGGGCAGTGTCAGCGCCTTCTTGTTTCCCCCCAGGGCCATCTCGGGATGGGGTGGCGGCAGTCGAGAGGGCTGATCACCAGCCGCCAGCACGCATGGCCCCGGGGCCGTCATGTGCCATGGGTGGTCCCTCGGTCCCAGAGCTGGGACAGACCCTGTTCCTGCCTGCTCTCCCCCCCTTCCCCGCACGGCCGTGGGGGAAAACCCAGGGCGGCGGGCAGGATGCACGGTTGTCCCTCAGTCCCGGGCACAGGCAGTGGCCCTGGGCCAGCCCTGGCCGGGAACCTGAGCATGGCTGTCGCTTTTGGACAGCAAAGGGGGGCCGGCCCTGGCACCGTGTTGACACTGGGGCTTCTCTAAGATGCCGCGGCTGTGAAAACAAAGATGGCGTGTGGGACCTGAACCTCGTGGATTGTCGGTGGGAAAACCCTGGAAACAAGGTGGGCTCAGCTCCGCTGGACCAATGGAGAGACGGTTTGGCCCGGGAGAAGGCAACGAGATCCGCGCGAGAACAAGAAGGCTTAAAAGCGGAGGCAACTGCCCTCCCCTCGTTCTTCGGCTGCTCCGAGGGGAAACACACAGCTCTGGTCCTCAGCACCTGCAGGCCCCACAGCATGATTTCACCTATTTCTCTCAGCATAGGAGCAACTCCCAGCTTGAAACCAAGTAACACTTCGGGGAGGTGGTGGGAGGGAGTTGTTTTCACCTCTTTTTCTGTTTTTTGGAGGACCTGGAAGGGCTGGGGAGTGATACCAGCAGAGAGGGAAGGGAGAGAGACAGCTTTTCCTCCCCTTCCCCCCGGTTTTCTTCAGCTAGCCATCTATTGAGAGAGAGCGATTCCCTTCCTTTTTTCGTTTTTTCCCTTTTGTGTTTTTTTTTTTCCTGTGTGTCAAGTGTTTTTCTGTGTAATTTTGGGGTCCCTTTGGAGTATCCCTCCTTCCCTAATTTAAAGCCCCCGTAATAAACTGTTCACCTGCTGCCAACTCTGTTCAGGTTTCCGTCACTTTCATTGAACCTGCCCCTAGACGACAAAAGGTGGCTTAAACCACCACACCTATTATCTATACACAGGAATGCAAACACACAGGTACGCAGGCTCTTCTGGCCCTTAATATTCCAAGTTATCCAGCTACCTAGCTAAAGTGAATTCTTAAAAATATTAAGCATGCCCTTTAAAGCACGACAACAATATTTTTCAAGGAAAATAAATTAGAGAAAATAAGCATCAACTAAGTCACTGAGATTATAGCTGCATGGAATATTTATTGCTGTAAAATGAATCACACTGGAGAAATTTTCAGAAGCAGAGCTTGGAAATGGGCCTGTATTCATACCCTCGGTGATTTAATTGGATGCTCAACTGACCTTCAGACCTTCTGAAAGAGAAAATGGAGTATTTTGTCATTAAAGAGATGAGAACAAAAAACTATGAAAATAAACATTTTGTTGTTTATTAATACTAGGTTCAAATAAACTGAATATACTCAAAAATAAATTACTCAATTCATCTGGAGAACCTGATGGTACAGGATGAAAATATCTGAAAACTTACTATCTGCTATTCAGGTTGTAATAACTCAAATTATTATAAAAATATTTTTTCGTATTTGTTAGCCATAGATGGCATTCAGTACTCAAATCCTTTACATTCAAAAAGGCATTTCACACTGTAGAACTTAAAATAAAATGTTCATGAGTTAAGAGAGATGACATCAGCAAGGGATTTCAGTTCAATTCTTCATTGTTTCTTAATTACAATAGTTCCTGTATATAATTTTCCAGTCATAGGTCTTAGTTGAGTAAAATTATACTATGCAGTTAATTACACAGAAGATACGTTTGGTCAAACACAAGTCACTGGGCTTAATGTAGTGGTTCCTTTGGTCTTAAAAATCTTAAGATGTTTTTACTCAATTGGCAAACGAAGGTACAGAAGATAGAAATTAACAGAGAGAGATGTAGTAAAGCAGAACAGAGATGACATATCTCTCTGCATTGAACACCCTTTCAAGTTTTTGCAGAATTTTAACAGAAATCCACTGCTCTAACAAAAGTTACCACCATGGCTACGGCCTTGGAAGCCATAGGGAAAGTCAGAGTGTCTCCTACTTAGTGTACTAATAACTCTGAGGCTGATAAGCAGCACTTGCTACATTGAGTGAAGTCCCCTTTGATGACATTTTGTTTGCAGATCAATGACTTGTAAGACCATAACTACTCAGAAGACATTGCAGTCGATGGATCAATAGAACATTGTTTACTGACAGGATGTGTTTTTATCTGAAGGACCAAAGATGATTGCATCACCGACTTTATAAAGCCCTTTGAACTGTCACATGATATGCTGTCACAGGATTCTTTTTTTAGTTAATTGCTGTTGTTATTTTAATTAAACAGAAAGTATCTAGATCGGATACTAGCAATCTGCAAAGGAATATAATGAAAGTAATAAAAGCAACATACAGTCTGCTGGAACACTGCACACTGAAACTTAATTGCTCCAAGAGATCCTAAAGGATATGTAATTCAAGTAGTTCCCACTGTTAAATAAATACTATCAGCCTCTAATTTGAAAATAATTTTCTTAATAATTTCATATAATATAAGGGGTTTTTTCTTTATTTCAGGAAAGAGTACAGAAATTTAAATAAATCATATATACATTTGCCCTTTTCTAGAGTCAAATTTCTGTCCCAATGTCTTCAAAAGGTGATCTTCTGAGGTACTAAAGAAGTCTCCTATGGAATTTAGATCAACAAAACATGTTAGTTAATTCAGAAGAAGCTTATATTGTAAGTGGAAGTCTTTTGGATAAATAAAAGCATCCTTTTGTATCTGAATAGGAAATTATGTGTCTTAAGGTACTATTTGACCTTCATTGTCATGTAAGTCGGTGACAGATAGGTGATCCCTTTACACTCTTTCTAAGACTGTATAGACTAAAACTTCAGTGTGGAAACAAAGAGAAATCATTGCAGAAGACATCAGTTGGACACGTGGTGTAATTTCTGCTCCTTATAAACATTCACCTAGTAAATATTCAGCCATATCCTTTGTGGATTTCTTTCTTTAGTATTTTAAATTGCATTTGATACAGAATCACCTGAAGTCCAGACATCAGAGGCGTGGGTAACTAAGGGAGGAAAGTCTGTAATGAGAGGAGAAGACTACAATAGATGTAGAGATAATTTAGGCCACTTAGGATTTGAGAAATGGGTTATGTCTAAAAGCATATTGTAACTCAGAATCATTGCTAGTAGGAACAGAAAGCTGTGCTTGTCAAATGTAGAATACTGTACAAATTGATGGCATCACTATAGTCGTGTTTGTCCCGTACTTCACCCACGTTGTGCCTCCTCATTCAGCCACGTGTAGCAAAAGAAATTTTGACTGCCTAATTAGAGCCAGTCCCTAGGCTTTTTGAAAAAAATCAAGGGGTCTGTATTTTACTTGGCTTCCAACATGACTGCTTAACTTGTTTTGCTGCAGATTTCTTGCAGGTAGAGATAATCCACAAGCTGCCACACAGTTAATCGGCTCTTTGGGGGTAATTGATTAATAAAATAGCCATGCTGCTGACTCAGTGTGGAAGGGAGACTGTCTCAGAAGAATAATGGATAGACTGTCCCTAGGGTGTAGGCAGAAAGGTCAAAAATGAAGCCATCCTGTCAAACCTGAGTGATAGTCTAGTTTGGACTGAGATTTATGATTTTTATTATTTAACTGGGCAATAAAATTAGAATAGGAAGGGAGGGCATGTATACCATGTCCAGGGAAAGAACATTAGAAACAGGGAAAAGTGATCTTGCTGTCTGCTGGCATCTGGAAAATAGAACCTTGTCCTTTTGCAAAACCATTTGTGGTGTCACTGTTTGCATTTGTACGTGCAAGTACCGCAGCTGTTTATACAGTTAAAACTGCACATAGTCTGAAGAATATTTTTATAATTACTGTTTTTATGTATGTACAGGGCCATAAGAGCAACAAGGACAATTTGAGATGAGAACAAATGTGAACAATATGTTCATAAAAGAAGTAAAGCTACTGATTTTTCTCTAAAGCCAGTCAAAACATAAACTAAGCCATCAGTTCCAGAGGGTTCTTCTGTAGGAAAAGGAAAGGTAAGATCTCTGGATTTTTTTCTGGAGGTTTATTTTCCATTTATTCTAACCTCGTTCTGAAAGCCTTGTTCTTACAATGCTTCAGTGTTGCTAAATAACTTGGTAATTGGTTTAAAATTTTAGCCCAGTCAACTGAATCCACATCTATGCCTTGGGAAACTACTTTTGTGTATCTCTAAATAAAGTATCTTCTGTTGAATTAATTTTTTGTGCTTTGATATTAATGTTTTTGTAATATGCTCTGATTTCTTAAGCCTCTGCCTTTTCTTAGTGTGCTTGCACTTGAGGAAAGAGAACAACATTATTACAGGAGCTGTGCTTGGTGACCAGCATAGATGGGTATTATTGCAGATTTATCATCTGAAGACTTGGGAGAGTAGAAAAGCAGGACTACAAGACAAGAACAGAGAAGGAGAGGAAGTTGGCAGACCTGTAGGGAAAAGTGAGAAGTTGGTTAGTGCCTAAAAGATCTATGTATGAAGTAGTGCTGGTCCCATCACAGGGCTTGATACGCTTCCAGCCACGGAGATACTTCTGCTTTGGTCATACAAATAGGGACCCTTGAGCCAGGAGAGGGAATCTAATGCATCATTCACTGTGACATCTGGGAGTTCAGTATCTGGACTTCTGTAAAACTTACCTTGTCACTTAAAACATACCAAGATGAATGTACATGCGTAGTGTCTAAAATAACCTATTTAAATGTTCATAAGACTTTAGCTACTAGAAAAGTAGGATTATGGAATTATCTCCATCAATAATGGTAGATCAATGGCATAAACAAGTAGTGGTAAGACAGGACATCCCAGTATGACATTGACAGGGAGAGATAATGCAAATATGCCTCTACTGGGTGTGTTTAACAGTTTAGAATCGTCATGTCTGTTACATGGGATCCGTCTGTGCATTTCCAACAAAGACTGACCTCTCCTATACATCTCTCAGGCTCACCTGCTGGCAAGAAAGAGGTAACATCGGTGGAATGTGTCTACTTTTCTTTGCCTAGTAAGAATCTTTCTCTAATACACATTCACAGCATGGCTACACTTTGGACTTTAGATGCAAATTGATGTTATTGGGTATTTAGGCTAATTCAGAGCTCCATTAACTTGTGGAATCCAGCATATACTTTCATTTGTGCAGTGAATGTTGTCAAGATGTCTGAGTGCTAACTGTAATCTGCATCTAATTGCCAATCTTTGTTGGTTTTTTTTTTTGTTTTGGGTTTTTTTGTTGTGGTGGGTTTTTTTTTGTTTGTTTGGTTTTTTTTACTTAGCATACCTAGAAGTATTTCCATTCCCTGTTCATCTTTTTTTCTTCACTATGGAATTTAAGCAAGCACGGGTGAAAATTAAGGCTGTCATTTACAACTAAAAAAGGCATATGGCTCTTGTTGGCACTGTATAAAAATAGTCATTAAAATGTTCCTGAGTGCACAATACAAAAACTGGGAAAATATATGCTGGTTGGGTAGCTGGTGCATTTGCAACATCTTTGTAATAGCTTAAAATTCTCATTACTCTGAATGAGAAACTATCTGTATGAAGTCCAAGCATTTAAATTAGCATATGCTGTAAGCAGACTTGGCCATGTGGCTGAACCTTTTTAAAGCTCAACATCTCTCTCTTCTGAGTTATAAATCCAAAGTCTGTTAAAAAAACAGCCATGGGCTACCACACATCACACAAGTCTACAAACAGCATTGGTCTCAGAAGCTCTGGGACCGCAGGCAAATCTTTGCCACACTTTGCCTCTCACTCTCATATACACTATATATATTCTTGCCTGCTACATTTTACAGAAATATTTTTCTGGTTTGAGCTGTGTATTCCCTTTATACTTTAAAAAGAAAATCTCTTGCAACTACAAAAGAACTGCTGTCTTGTATAGCGACAGCTCTTCATCCAGTGTTCTTGCAACACGTTATCTCAGTGATAGATGTTGATGGCAAGGTTTTTCAGTGGTTCTTAGGATGCCAGTAAGAATATTTAAACCTTAGAGAGAGACCACTAGAGTGTGATTTTTCCATAAACAAAAGAAATTAAATATTTCCTTGATACTAGCAGATTGTTCCATAATGCTCCACAGTAAAAGCAGTTTTGTAGCCGGATCCTAGCAGTTCTTCGAGGTGGTGATGTGGATTTCTACTCAGGTAACCTAGAATCTCGTATAGCCCATGGACAGAATTCAGATACTCCGAATTTAGTTGTCAAATCATCAATCTTCTGTTACCAGTCCCTGAGAGGAAGCTGAAAAGCCTTTTTCCCCCCATAGAGAGGTTAACCAAAATGCTCATTACTGTATTTACATCTGTGTCACAGTGGCCTGAGGCCAATATTCATGATGCATTTGTCTAAGGGCTAATTAAGGGTTTAGCTGAGAAAACACTAAGATAACAGAAGGAGAATGAAGCAAGGATTTTAAAGAGAACCTCACATTACCTGTCCACCTTATTCCAGATCAGCAAGATCTATCATATCGGTCAAAACTTCTCTCCTAGCTTACAGCTTTATAGCCACTAGCTGGTTCTTTAGAGTTATTTTAGACACAGATGAGATTTTAAAACTGGAAGGTGCAAAATATTCCTTTAACTATGTTATTTAGCTGAAAGAAGGTTTTATGTCTTACAGCTTTTTTTTTTAGATATAGTCTAACTTCTCAGAAACTCTGTACTTCAAAAATATCCAGTGCATGGGTTGCAAATACTGCAGAGATTGTTTTTTTTTTTCTTTAGTACCCTGGTATTCCATTTGAAATAAAAAAAATTTTGAAACACTGGTAATTTTTGTCATATTAAGCTTTATAAAACCCATAATCTGAGATTCCATTTAGCTCAGCAGTTTCTCATTGAAACAAATTAAATTATGGAATGTTTGCAAAACTAAATTGGAGAGGGGAGATCTGGTTGTTGGAACATTATTACAGTCATGTAAATGTGCTGGAAGCATTTATGAGAAAAGCTCCTGAGCTTCCAGGCATTTAGAGAGCAATATTACCTGAAATAACAAATGCCAAGGCTTGCTGCTGTTGTATGCTAATGAAAAGTAACAAACAGGTATGCTATTACTCTGCAGAGCTCAAAGCTGTTTTGTCAGACAGATTAAGATAGAAAATGTGTATTTTTAGAGGGAACAGAATGAGCTGGATCATTTTTTCCATTCCTCCACTCTTTCCTTTATGTGTAGCTCTGAGCAGAGGTGTCCATAGAGCAGGCCTATGCAACAGATTTCACAGGAAGATGTCTTTGCTTAGAGATTATCAAGTATCACTGCTCTCCTGTTCCCTTTTCAGTAAATTTGCTCACAAATATCACAACACGACTTTGCATCATAAAGTTCTAAGGCTGGGACTAGAGAGTGATTTGAGAAGAAGGGATAGGTAGAGTCATGTTGGCTAAGTTTAATTAAGCTAAATTGACATCATGAGAGAGCCTTAGAAGTGCAGTTCTTAAGCTCTTACTCTAGCCTTCAGGGTCAGTCCCTTGAGAGATGTGATTATTTTGCTAAGATCATGAAAAGATATCAGGAGGTATAAACAATACTAAGGGACTTAAACACCAAGTGGTACTTCAAACAGAGGAGTTCAAATTTGAGATAGCTCATCACTAGCTACGCAGGTAGAATATTTTTGTAGATTTAAAATGGTAGTTTTGAACAAGAGAACTGGTAAGGGCTCCTAGTTTAGGATTGATTAGCCTATTTATTATATTTATTATAAAAACAAGACTTCAGAATTAGATGAAAGTCTTTTAAAGAATTAGATTCCTTAGTGACAAAGAAGTTGAGATCTTGTGTATTGTTGATCCTGATAATTATACTTCTGGTGCATTTGCTGTAAATTTTCTTAATTGTCTTCTGAAGCATAGTCCAGAGAATTACATAAACTCAAGCTTGAGCAACTCAGGTAGCTAACTACCTGAGCTACTCAGTTGTACTAACTGTTGTGGGACATGCATAACTCACCTCAGGTCAGCACAGTTTAGATGACACTTGAGCACTGCCTGGGACATTGCTAAACTTGGAGCTATAAATATACAATGCCTGTATGTAGCTGTAAGTGTTGGCTAGTTTTCCTCTCCTTCTATCCCCACAATCTTTCCGTTAATAACATATAATCCATCTCAGTGGCACCCTCCTCTATTCATACTGGTGATGTGACTCTAAGAACTACAAGGCTGAATTTGGGAAGATCTGCTCTCACCTGTGACAAGATCATGTCTGTATTCATAGCTAGTAAATTCCAAACTTTTCGAATTAAGTTTACCATTCATTTGAGGAACTGTTCATGTGGAAAGAACAGACAATGATGTAAGGTCCAGACCTATTTTATGAATTAATAATCTACCATGCATATGTCTTTACCTAGCTCTAGTTGACCAGGCTGTAGGAGACCTAACACATACTCCAGGAAAATTGTGTGCTTCAGGTTAAGAAACTGTAAATAGTATTACTGTAAATAGTTTTTCCTTCCAAACAGAATTAAAAATAATAAAAAGCAGCTCTTGTCAAACTGAATGTTTCGAAATCAACAAAGCTTGGAAGAGGCATTGGTTCTGCTCTATTGTGTTGTAAGTATTCCAATTTACTTTAACTGTCCAATACTGCACCCCAGAGGTAAGAGAGCATTGCCAACCTTCTAACATGAAAGAAAGTAAAGCATAATGCTTCAGTGCACTTTTGGCCTTCGGTGCTCATTTTAAGCACCATCGAGAACAAGTCTGACCACTCAAGACAAGTCTGTGCATTGCCATTAAATGTTCTGGTTTGCATTTGAGAATTACCCCCAAGTAAGTAGTGTGCTTTGTCCAGGACAAAGGAATTAGTTGCTACAAGTGGCACAGCATTGCTGGTGGAACTATGACTGGTGTCCAGTGTTTAAAAGTGAGGATGTCAATAGTTTCGCATTGCACTGTTCCCTGAAGAGCTGTCTCAGGTATAATTTGATACTGGCCTGAGTACTCAAGCATCCAATGGTGGTGGAATTCCAGCTAGACCATGTTTCTAAATCTCTTTCCTCGTTTCTCCCTTCCTCATCATATACTCTTTCATGAGATTGAATTATGCTGAATCAAACTGAAATCCAAAAGAAGTCTGGAGACCAGAAAGCAGCTCAGGTTTTCCTTTAATTTTCAGCAAGTTTGTGGCGTTTCATTTGTTTGTGGTGCTGGGTGTAGCTCCTCAGAAACAGGTGTGTTCTCCAGACATGGCACTGCAGACTACTTGTGAGCCTTGCTTGAACATGTGTGCAAGCTCTGTCAAATCTGCTAGAGCTTGGGCCCTGAGTCTTCTAGAATCTAAATGCACCTATGTTGCCTCCTCAAATGATTGGAATACAGATATTATGCATATTACAACTAATGATAAGCACATATTACAACTAATGATGTAACAGAACTTCCTGATGGATATGAATTTAGCTTGCACAAAAGATAGTTTCAGGTCACTCTTTAGTAACAGGGAGAGGGCCATGTGGAAACAGTGCTTTTAGCAAGATAAGTAGCAAAAATTGATTGAGGAGCAGAGCAGGTGCTAGCAGATGTGGATTTTTGTTCCTAAGTCTTTGATTCTTGATGTGGCCTTGGCTAAATGAGATCTTGCCCCTTAATTTTCTCAGCTGTTTTCCCCTATTTTGGAAATGCTTGTCTTAGATGGAAGATAGTATCTAAAAGCAAAACATAACTGCTACTGTGGTTCTGTTGTCTTATGAGGTATTTTTCTTCTGATCTTCTCTGGTGAACATACTTCCAGTGCACAAAGCTTGCAGTCATTGTCATTGTCCGCCTATCCTTCTTTTGATTGAAAAGCCATTTTCTAGAAAGTCCTGTCTGTCCGTAAAATGTAAGCACTTACTTATCTCATGTTACAAAATTTAGTGATTTTAACAGACTTTGGGAACCCTGCAAACCTTTGGATGGAATGTGCCTTCCATCCTCAGTGATAACACACTATTCCTGTATCTTATATTGTCCGTTTTATACTGTATATCCATAAGTTACAGTTTCTCAAGTTTCACAGAGGGATCCCAGCCAGGCCTTTGAGCCTTCTTAATTACATTACTATAAATATTACCATACTGAAAACAAGGAGAGTGTAATTTCTATAATAGTTTTCATATGTGGGAAAGTAGTCAGTTCCTTTTGGAACTAAACAGTCTCAAACTCTGAAGAAGTCTGAAGTGGGGCTTTTGCTCATAAGCTGGTACCACTGTGGTTTCAATGTAAGAAGGTGACATCTTGCTGCTGTCATGGGTATTGAGGTAAATCTCTTTCCTCATTAGACCTGAATGATCTTAAATGGACAGCAAAACTGTTTAGATACTGTTTTTTTAAATAACCCCCTATTTTCAGGATTAGGGAAATTCTGTCTTTTTTTAAAAGCATCCTCTTATAAGCATGCCTCCAAATTGCATTTCTTTGTAACTCAAGTCTGAGTTTTATTTAAAATCTATACTGGAAAGCAAATTACTCTGCAAGCAAATGCCATGAAATGAAGTGTCTAGTCTCAGTTTTGTAAGAATAAACATAATCTCTGAAATTGTCTACTCTTTTTTAGCTATCAGTTTCCCTGTAGTTCTCTTGCCCTCTATTTTGATTAGTAACTTAGTTACATATCAGCTTCCTTAGGTTTAAGTGAATTGTCAGCTCTATAATAAACATTGTTTCTGGTTCCCTCTGTAATGCAATACTTACATACACAATTGTATATAAATTTCTCATCAGCAGTAGTAAAGGCATCATGTGCTGTTATACCTTATTGTTACTTATCAACAGATGTTTGAAATTATCTGAAATTTGCCCTCAGTTACAATCAGTCAAACATCATCTCTGCCTGAAAAGATACTGGAAGATCATAGTTCTTTCTTCTTTTAGACCCTCGGCATCCTATACTATCTTGGAGTACAAATTCAGTGATTTGGAACAACAGGAATTGTTACTGATGTTCTATTCTCTTTTTTTGTAATTTTCTCCAGAATGCCTTCTTTCACATATTCTCGTCTCCTCTTGGTAATTTTCCTTTGGTATGCTGATGTGAAATACAGTTTCTAATTTTCTAGGAAAATTAAAATGGTGAAAATTTGTAAATAGGATAATGCCTTCTGAGTTTTTAAAAGGGTTTTAAATAGAAAACTTCTAGAGCTCAGAGTTTCTTCATAATATGCATTATAAAATCGACCCTACCATATTGCCCTCTGGTGGTATTAACTGGTAATTTAAAACACTTTTTATACTAGGAGGAATTAAATAAACACAGTTAATATAGCAATGATACTACAGTTCAGTATTAAACAGCATTTTCAGCTCTCATTGAATACAACATCATTGAACTGATAGAAATTAGTTTGGCTGGGACAATTGTAAAAATAATTTTGAAATAAACTGTAGTCAGTTTACTGTCTTAAAAATTTCCAATATGATAATTTGTCCTAGAAGTCTTTCAATATGATGCTTTACAAGTGGGAATATTACTTTAAAGACAGGATAAGTATAATCATCTTTTCTAATAAGCAAAAACCAGCATGTTTGCAATAAAACATGAATAGATACAATGAGGAGAGTTTTAGTCTGTATGGATAAAGGGCTATAAACTGTGTAATCTGGGTAATCTTTTTTTGCAGATAGTTTTCTTGCAGAACTCATTGTAGATCATGGCTACAAGGTCAGTATTTTAATTGCACCCACACAGAATGCATAAACACAAATAAATAATGAACAACTAAAAATAACATGCCACATTTCTCACCAAATTGCACTTTTGTATCATGTTGTGAAGTTCTCAGAATACATCAGATTCTGCACAATGTCTAGAAGCATGCAGCCCTGCCTTAAGCACAATATCTACTTTACTTTCTGCAAGAAATCAAAGTGGAGTTTTCTGTTAATTATTCAATCTGTTCAATTATCCTGTAGTCGTGTTCCAATTAGTTGGCACGAGTTTACTCTCAGTGTTACTGGTTCTATGTCAAGACCACTTACCTGTGTCAATATATTGCTTTCAATTGGCCGTCTACTTCTGTTTTATAGAAAAAAGGGAAAAGAATAATTAGTGACATTTTCTTCTTTGGCATAGCAAGCCCATAGCCTGTAGCAAAAATAAAAACCTCTGCTCCATTCTCTCTTTCCGTCATGAGGTCCCACTCTCACCTAAAAAAGGAGATATTTTGTGGTGTACAGACCAGCCAGTGCTTCCTGTTAGGGTGACTAAAATGTGCCATATGCAGATCTTGACTAAATGAGAGTGTAATGCTGGGGTTTAGTGAGCATAGACACTTAACAGTAGAGCCGTATTTTGATACATGTTGTTTCTTTCTTGCTTATGCTATGAAAGGAGAGAGTTGTCATTGTCCACTGCAGAGGCTTTACCAGGAGAGGCAGATGACCTTGTCAAGCTCCTTCTTTGGATGGAAAGATGCAATATGGTGGCTCCCACCTCTTCTCCTCCTGCTGTGCTACTTGCATCTCATGCAGCTAAAATGTAACACTGCTCTTCCCTCCCCTCCTGCTGCTGGCAGGGCTATGGGCTGAGGACTTGCTGTGCCTAACACAGAGGTCCTTCCCAGGGGACAGGCGGCACGCAGGTAGTACACATGCCTCCTCCTTTTCCACCACACCTCTGCAGCTTGATTCAGACCAGGAAATGCTACATCCACATCATGGCATCCTGCAGCCTGGTTTGTGAGCTCAGGATGCCAGCATTGTATTCTACAAGTTCTCCATGTGTTCTTGCTACAGGCAATGTGTGACCAAAGGAGAAGACACATAACTTGGTCACTGGTTACACCAGCTTGGTGAAAGTTGACTTTAGAGGACAAGTTATAGAGAGAAATAACTAAAATTTCCCTTGAGATTGTTCTTGGCGTGGAGTCTGAGGTCTCAGGGGACTGCAAATTTGCATATATGTCCATTAAATCACATCTTCAACTGAGGATTTTTTCTACATTAGAACACCAAGCGATGTGTTGGCAGTCTTTCTTCTTGTTCTTAGAATTTCTTGAGCATTTGCTCCAGTTTATTCTTTTTCTATGGAAAGAGAAACCATGAATAGTGTGGTTTAAACATACCTGAACCAGGAATGCTTTCAAAACGTCTGGTTCCAAAAATCACCCCCAGTAGTCTACCTGCAATTAAAAGTAAAATAATTAAGGCAGCCAAACAGGGCTGTGACCAAAGAGATGCCATCATCATTTTGTGCTTCAGATATGAAGCAAACTTCAATAAACAGCAGGCTAGTTTTTTTCCCTAAAATATGAAATGAAAATTCATGTGTCATCTAAACAGATTCTCACTGGATTATTTATCATTTATCTTAAAAGTAGAAAAGTGTGCTGTAACACTAAGTTCTATTTTTGAGGCTTTTTTAGTGTTTTTTTTTCCCCCCTCTCTCACTGGTATTTATGAAAAAGTGTTTCCATTTTAAATTAAAGGAAAAACAAAATGAATCTCATAGGATGGTTGTGTCTGCAGTCAGATTGTAAGTTTAAAGAGGGGAAGACTTAAGGGGTTTTGTGGTTTTGCCTCTTTTTGGGTCTCCCACCCCTTCAGTTGCCACATGCCTTTGTGGTGGGGATACTATCAGAGGAGCTGCATAGCAGGTGGGGAACAAAATACTTTCCATGCATTGATGCAGGACATGAGCACTAGTGCAGGTCTTCTGGCCAGTTCATGGCTTCCTTTGTAGGGAGCAGCCTCAGGAACTGTTACACACAAAGTCAGTAGAGGACAATGTGCTCTCTAACATACTTCCAGTGACACCTTCAAAGTTGAAACTCTGAAGATAAAGGTAATAGCCTTGAAGTTGTTGTATGTTTTTGGGAGAAAGAAAGGCAAGTCTGTTGCCTTGTGATCACTTCAGTCTTGCAAAGTAATGTATTTCTCTCTCTCTTACACTCATACAAGTAGTTCAAGAGTATATTTGAGGTGGGCAGAGGAACCAACCCAGGTTGAATGAGAAACAATTGAAAAAAAAAAAGGTTATGCTAGTATTTGTCATAAAGATAAGCTTTTTGGAAGACTGTCTAAAGATTATTAGTTTCATTTGGAACAATTCTGAAAGCATGTCTTTGACTATCCAGAACCTTACAGCCAGGAGACATTTAACTCTTAATGGAAAGAGCCCAACAACTGAAGTACATCATTACATGAAATGCTCAAGTTAAGTTGATTTATTTGGAGTAGTAAGGGCAGAAGTAAACCAAAACAAATTACTACTTCAATGGCAATCATTCCTTTTTTTTTGAACATTTGTCTCCAGCTACTTCTGCTCCCTGTTTCTTCTCCTGAACACTTGAATCATGACTGACATGTGGGCTCAAAGCCAGCAGATTTACATTGTACTGCAATTGGCTATGTTCTTCTCACTCGTCCTCTTGTCATTCCTATCTCCTCCTACCACTTTTCCTTATTTTTAATGAGCTCTTCTTGGCCTGCTGAATGCTCAGAGCTTCACTAGCTGCAGTGGAGCCTGACCACAGCAGTTTCCAAAAAGCCTCTAATGCCAGTTGACCTCCTTGTGACCCTTGTAGCATGAACATACTACCTTGTGTCTTGTTTCTGCCCAAGTGGCCCAGGATTTACTGCAGCATGAGATTAATCTTGCCTGTGTGTGGAAGGGCTGTAGCTGTAGTGATGTGTGGTAAGTGACAGGACTCTTGGAAAAACAGAAACACAAGAAACTGTCTGGGTTGGAAGAGACCTCCAAGGAACCAGATTTCTGATTCTCCTGTACTCTTGGGATTTTGTGTGGCACTTACATTGTAAGGACATGGGGAAAGGACAATCAGCCCAACGACCACATTTCGACACTAGAATCCACATTTATTTTCTTCATCAGATACACAAGGAAAGAACCATGTGGGCTTTTCCACCTCTGATACAGTGAGTTGCATGCACTGGGAGTGATGCTTGCTCATTTCTCCCCCTTACACTGTATGAACAATGCATGTTCAGTGCACTCAGCTTCTGCCCAGAAATAAAGAGGACTCCGACCTCAATTGACAATTCCCTACACAATGCAAGCAGCCTTTACTCTGTGAGGCTAAAATTGTAAGAGCTGAGTTAGAAGAGAATGATACAAAAGCAGAAGGAATGAGACATGACACATATGAATCCTCTCATCTGATCTAAAGCACCCATGCAGGCTCAATCTGAGTAATACAGAAGAGTGTAAGCAAGAACTTGGATTTTTAATTTTTCTGTGGCTTATATGCACCTCCTTTCCCTGAGTACAGAATCACAGAATCACTAGGTTGGAAGAGACCTCCAAGATCATCTAGTCCAACCCTTACCCTAAAACCTCAACTAGACTAGACCATGTCACCAAGTGCCACGTCCAGCCTTTTCTTAAACACATCCAGGGATGGTGACTCCACCACCTCCCCGGGCAGACTATTCCAATACTTTATTACTCTTTCTGTAAAAAACTTCTTCCTAATATCTAACCTATACCTCCCTTGACGCAGCTTGAGACTGTGTCCTCTCGTTCTGTCAGTTGCTACCTGGTGAAAGAGACCACCCCCCACCTGACTACAACCTCCTTTCAGGGTACGATGCATGGCTCTTATTTATCCCTAGTGGAGAAGACAAAACTTAAAATTGAGAACCTAGAATGCATTGTGTTGGACTGCATTGTGTTGGACTACATTGTGCTAAAACATTTCAAAAATATGCCTCCCCACTGAAAACCAGTCTCCCTGTAGCATTCCTGTTACTTCCATGGATTTGTCTTTGTTGTATTTTTCCTGGGAAGTATATAGAGTTGGAAAGAAATCTAGAGGAAGCATGTTGTACGTCAAAGGGATTCCACACTCTTTTTTTTTTTTTCAGACTAAACCAGACTAGAATTGTTCGGTTGGAAGGGACCCACAATGATCATCTAGTCCAACTGCCTGATCACTTCAGGGCTGATCAAAAGTTAAAGCCTGTTATTAAGGCCATTGTCTGAATGTCCCTGAGACACTGACAGATTTGAAGCATTGACCACTGCCTCTTTTTTGTTTTACAAGTGCACCCAGAACACTCAGAGTATTTTTGTGTAATTCCAGTGGACAATAATCTGCTTGCCTTTGCCCACAGGAATGATATTACTATAATATTAATCTAGATGCAAAGCATGAATTATGTTTTTCTGCACAAAGTCTGGGCAAAGGACCTTTCAGGGAGATCAGACATAGAACTGAAAAACTAGGTATATAGTTTCACTGCAGTACCTACAGATTCGTACCTAGTACAGCATGGATTTTAGTTTTCTTGCTCTTGTTTTCTAATAAGAAAATCAGACCCCAAAGATGATTATCTGTGTGGTTTTCAATCCCAAAATTCTCTCTGATGTGAAGCAGCCTACAGGATCAATCCTGTATAGAGATTGATGAGTAGGGACAGAATAATGCTTAAATCATTATTTGAACAGAACAACTTATTAAACATCTCTCAGGGCAGAATATATACTATAATCCCAAGAAAATCAATAGACACTGAAAGTGAGATAGGCTCTGGGTGAACTTGGTGTTATATGTTTGGAACATTCTAATCTCTTAAATAAAAAGATTTTCTTAGCTCCATCACTTCACTTTTTAGTCATCTGTATGCCTTCAGATTCTGTCTTCAGATTCTGTCTTTATATCAGTATATCACAAATCAACCTGAGTCCTTCTGATCCACTCTCCTTTCATCCACTCATTTTTATTCTTGCTTTCTTAAGAAATCAATTGATCGCACACTCTAACCCAAAACTCTTCATCTTTGTTCCTAAGACACTACTGCACATTTCCAGCCACTAGCATTTGCACCTCACTACTATTTAACCTTCCACTAGGCCACATAGTTAGGGGCTGCTTTTACCTTGCTTCTGGGATTTGTTTCTTGGCCTGAACCAGGGATGGTTCCACGCAGCCAGTAATGATCCTAACAATTTGAATACTACCAGCTATCACAGCACTTATGTTCAGTGACAATCTCTACCCTTTGCCACACCAACTACTCACTTAGCTCCAAGTAGGGGTAATTGCATCACCCCCATTTTGTATTTCCACTTGCCCTAAAAACTGTCTTTGGCTTTGCACCTTGGTGAATTTTAAAGGTGTCAACAGAGTTTTATCGGGCTTTGTGCACACTTTAGACTACAGCAGATCGATGGTATCTCCCAGCTAGAGATCTGTGGGATGCAAAACAATTGAATGCTTGGGGTGAGGCTGATTCCCATGGATATATCATTTACAGTTTCTTAATATTTAATTCTGAAGCCAATCATAAGTTTCTTGTCCCCTAGGGTGAGATGAAGTGCTACTGGAAACACAGGCCTCCTGAGGGTTACAGGGAATCATGCCAAAGTTATGTATCTGCTCCCTTGGCTCTCAAGACCTCCATATATCCTGCCCGCCCTGAAAGTACCAAGGTGGTGCCAGAGGCACTTTTTGTGATGATGACTGCAGAAACTCCCTCCTTCTGCTGTACATTCTGATTTTATTGCCCTATTTGCATTTTACTTTGCACATTTTCAGGAACAGAAAAGCCAAAATTAATCTATCATGTTCAGAAAGTATTTCAAAGGTGCCAGCACATGACTGCTATTGCCATTGTAAAAATGCATCTTCCATCTCTGTCACACACGGAATAGTCAGCACCTACCCACTCCGAAGGCACTCCCACCAGTCCTCACCTCTCCCAGGCGGCAGTGCAGAGAGCTCCTGCCCTGCTGGGCCTGCTCACTGAGCCATTCCTTTTATGTCTGACTCATGCCTTTTTATGTTGGCTGAGTAAGTTCTCTCTGAAACGAAAATGATTCCAACCTATGCTTGGCAGAGATTTCTTACTCCAAATAACATGAATTGTTGCATTCATGAATCCTGTACAGACTGGAAAGGGGCAGAGTTGCTCTTTGTCACCCGGTTCCCACATCAGATGATACTACACTAATAAAGCAGTTGGTGCCAGAAGCTGGATTTTCACAGACCAGTCAGAGGTGCAGTGGAAGAACTTCACTGAGGGGGAACTGTGTCTGTGAACAGGAGTTGGACACAACAACCTATGAAGACAGTGAGATATTTACTTAAGTGAGATACAAAAGCTTCAGCTGAGGTGAATTTGCTGTTTCTGGCAGAAATAGAGTCCCTGAGAGAATCTAGTAATTTCAAGACGTCTGCTTGCAGATTCAGACAGGTCATATTCTTAGCCTAGAGAAATTTTCCCCACCTGATCTCTCCTGTTACAAATGCAACTAAACTTCAACCAGGAAAACAGAGGAGCTGTGAAATGGGCAAACAACCTGTTCAAATAGCCAATTTCTTGCTGCTCGAGAGGACATTAAAAGCTCCTTTGAAAATCCTGGGACCCATGCAGAACACTGAGCTCACTGTGCCAGCTTAAGAAAAGATGCCAGAGCATCTGGCACAGGGGCTGTACCTGGCCAAATTCCTTCCTAGTTTGCTGATGTGCTTAGGTAAATGCCTTATGGTGAGCAGTTGACTAATTCTTGTGGCCTTTGGAGAATTGCAGGTAGATTCTGCAGGAACACCTGTAATCCTATGTAGGTCAGAGCACAATATCCTATTGTCCCCTCAGCACTTTGCAAGAGTTACTCAGTTGCTGAATCAAGATGATTTGTTTCCCTTATAAAGTCACTCAGATGTGAACTGAAAAGGTCCTTGGTCCTGTACGGGAAATTCAAAAAAAGTCCACTGCTGGCACTGGCTCTCTGACACAAAATAAATATAATTTCATACCATATTCTTTCCTATGCTGCAAAATGTCCTGCAAGGTATTACTGCATTCTCTTTCTCACTTTCCCAGCCCCTGTCTCTTTTTGTCCTCTCTCTCTGCCTGCTACTAAAACAAGTTTTAATGAAGATGCTGCTGCCAGTAAAATGATGGCAATATTTGTTTAATGAGCCTGTTCCAATGTGTTATCTAATTACTCCATTATTTTCTTTGTCATCCTCTGGATAACAAAGTTATTGGTATCTGACTAGCTTTTCATGCTTGAATTAAAATCTATCAGTAAATACATTTTCATCTGCAAAGAGGAGCTACCCCTAAATGGGGATTTAGAGACTTAGGGTTGGGTTCAGCTTGGTTTTTGGCTGGTGCGTTTGTTGTTGTCTGCTTCCCCCCTGCCCCCGCTCTTCCTTTCCCTAAGCAGTAATTACTGAAGTAAGTGAAACTTCCGGGACTAGTATTTCAGGCTGAATTTTTACTGCTTGCCTCCTGGAAGGGAAGACATCAGTCTTCTCTCTGAGCAAAGCCTAAACAAGAATAAATAGAGAAGTACTTAGTAGAGGACTCATGGGAAAGGCAGGTAGTGACATCTTCATACTAAGTATTATACCCCTTCCATTTAGGTAGCAAAAAAGCAACTCAAGTGACTGCTACCAATTTGTATTTGAGAGGGTAATCTCCTTCCCTGAGGAGGTTTACTCAAAGGACATTTCAAGTCAATTTTATTATTTTCTTCCAAAGAGGGAAGTGTTTATGGCATGATCACTGGGAAATCAAAACACAAGACTCCAGGAGGAAAATATGCTGCAATCCCTATGGTTGGTTCTGTAAGAGATAGACTAAACCTGTCCCCTACAGTATGGCTGTGGAGAAGTGGGACTGGGGGGTAGGAGGGAGGAAGGGAAGGAAGCAAAAGGAAAAGAAAGGGGAAGAAAATCTGACTAAATTCCACCCTAAGCTTCTCATTACACCTGAAATGAGCAGATGTGTAAGCAGGTAACGTGAGAGTGTGACCCATGGTGATATTAAACTCAGCAATTGTACTCAGAATATGAGTGGATTACAGCAGTTGAAAGCTCTATTAACTTTTTACAAGAAGATACTTTCAAGTATGACCGATTCTGAAATCATCTCGAATTACAAAGAGAGTTTTTTTACCCTTTTAAGCTGCAGAAAATATCAGCTTTCCTTCTGTGTTGCCATGCAAGCCCGGGCCTCTAAAACCTCTTGAGACGTTCTGTCACTGATTAGCATAGAGTACCAGAAAGTGGGAAACTTGAAAAGTTACCTGGGATTGAAATACACCTTCATTGTATAACATGTGATTCCTGCAGGCAGGTCAACATCCTTTCTAGCTCATTTCATATAAACGCAGGGGAGCAGAAGGAGAGATGAGAGCAAGTCACTGAAAATCTTGCTGCCAAAACTCACATTAAGCAGCAGAGGAGACTAGGGGTGGGGTTTGCAGTGTTCTCTGAGACAGATAAATAGAGGGGTTAATACTAAGAAGTGGTTAATAAGGTACAGCTGCTACTTGGGGAATGTGCTCTTGCATCAGATGTTCAGGCACTTTCATCATGGTTCTTCAGACAACAAGACTGGAATTCAGGCCTGTAAACTGATGCAACAGTGCTTATAGAGCTGACAGCAAGAGATTAGTTACCTCTGTGATGGAAAGGAGTGAAAGAAAAACTCCAAAACTTACAATTTTGACTCTAAATTAGAATATAGGAGGGATTTCCAAAGTAAATCAGTGCTGCAGAAAAATGTGTGACATAGATGAAATTATATTTGCTGTCAAAATTATAAATTCATCTTTTGAAAAAGATAAAATCTAGAAGGTGATAGTATTTTACTGAGGTTTCTATTGAGGAAAGGCTCAATGGGAAAAGCATTAGGAGTCCCTTGCAGCACAGGATGGGAGATCTTGGAGCACAGCAAGGCTCAGGTTCCCAAGACAAGTCTAAAAGAGTTTGTATTCTAATGATTTTGCTTTTCGGCATTTTTATGCTCTATCTCCTGGATACCTCTTTTGATTATTGCATATGGAATCATGGGATCAAAATATTTATCTTCTTTTAAACACCACTATGATGAATTTCTGGGCAGGCAATGCTACATAGCTCTTCAGCTACTTAAGAGACAAAAACTCTACATTCCAATTCCTGATCGAAGATGTCTTTATGTGTTAATGTCCAGTAGCTGACTGTTTAAGATGAATATTAAAGTGTGCATTGAAGTAGAGGCCAGAACAGAGCTCTGTATCCAAATCAATGAACAATAAATGATGACGTTTTTAGCTCAGCATTTAAATCCTTTTTCATGTAGTGGTACAAATTTACTCGAAGGAAGAGACCGTAGTGTCCCCATCCACCCTCATCCTGAGGGCTTTTTGCAAGGCTAGTGTGGCAAAGCAGCAGCAGTTTACAAGGATCTGTCTCTTCCTTAGAGAAAAGGTTATTTTGTGACCAGGCAGACAGTCACGGCTGGTTTACCTTGTGATAAGTTCTTGCAGGAAGGCTGGAAGTGGAAAGTTGCATATGGACTGAAATCTTATCTGAATATTCTTTGAATAGTTTTGAATACTGTAGAAACTATTAGAAATTTTGTGCTGTTCATAAAAGTAGTGAGAATATTAGCTGTCTTAGACACTATTTACACTATTTACAAAATGTAGATTTGTGTCATCAAAAAACAGTAGGCACAAACTCTGCAGAGTGATTGAATAGACTGAAGTTTTAAGCCTGTAGGGTCAGGGCTCTAGATGTATAAAGGAGAGGAAAAAATGAAATACTTGAAATGTAGAGCAGGTGCATCTATTTGACTGATACACAGTGAAACATTTGCTTTACCATACTCAGGTACATCTTGGATATATTTGTTTGTACAGGGACATGTGTCCTTAGTACTTGTTGCACAACAAATACTCACTTTACAAGTTATATTCCATTCATACTTGAAACAGGAATTACTAGATTGCAGTGAAATTGTACTTTAAATTGTAATAAATAGATAGGAATTTATAATAGTTTAAGTATTATAAAATATACCAGAGAAAATAATGGAAAGATGTGAAGTAAAAGGCAGATTTGTAAAACATGTTAATAAGGGGGGCTGAAAGAATGGGGTTTGTTTGAACTTCAAGGACAAAGGCAGTGAAACAGCCACAGTCTGTCCATATAGCAAGACTATTACAGAAAGTTTATCAATAATTTTTTCTTTGTGGTGGGAAAAGAACAAGATAAAAGCATCAGCTTGGGCTTGGAGCAAATAGTACAAAATGCTTTTAACTGGAGTGTAGCACAGTGTTAATTGAACATTTTAACAGCCATGTTAGTTTTTGAAAGCGGGTTGTACAAACATCTGTCAAAGATAATGTTGATGGTACCTGATCTTGTCTCTGCACAGGCACTTAGTCTGTATAGATCTCTCTGAAGTCTGCATTGCTGTGGTACCAAGTCTCTCCCGAGCTTAGTAGAATGCAAAGACTTGGGAAACTTCAGGAGGTGAAATGTGATGTGGGAGCTAAATGAAACAGGATAAAATGCAGTGTGAATTCATGAGATACAGATCAAGCCAAACTTGTATCATTTTCTTTCTAAATGTAACTAACTTTCTTGACAAAACCAATCTACCAGGTCTCATTTATTTATATTCAACGTAGTATTTGGTATGACGTCTTTAGAATATTATTAACTGCATTGGTTTGAACAGCTCAGGAGTTTAAGACAGAGTTTAAGAGGAAAAGACAAGAGAGACATTGAACGGGAGGGAGGTAATAGTAAAGATCCTCATCTGAGACTAGTCTTAATAAATCTGTTAATGACTTTGATATAAAAAGAAGTAAAATACTGATGAAATGCAATGAAATTCATTTGTGTGAAATACAAAGTCACTACACATAGAGAGCTATAACAAGGATTTTTGTTATAAACTTGGAGATAATTAGTTGAAGGTGTTTAAAGGATGACTGCATGTAGAGAGCATGTTCTTCTTCCATAACATTCCTGTGCACACGGGAAAGACCCAGGGCAAGTGATTCGCTTGAAAATCAATTGACATTTCTATACTTATATTTAAGTTTTTTGCTTCACTTGAAAGGTAAGCAGACTTCAGATTAGAAAGCCGATTTAAATAATTTTTGGGTAAAATGCTATAAAAGATCACAGACCCTCCATCTAAATCAGTAAATTTTCACACGATATGCAGGCTGTGTGTGTACTACCTAAACAAGAAATGCAGAAAAAGTTGCTCGGAATTGTTGTAAATGTTTCTTCTTAGGACCACTAGGTGTCAGAGGCAACGAAGAATTCACCCTGCCTGATTTTTTCATCCTGGTAAGAGACTACTGCAAAAACTATGAATCCACTTCACGGAGGAATGAGGAAACAAGCTCCCAGTCCTTGGACTTGCTTTACTTGCAGGACTGTATGTTATATCTACTGCTCAAGTTTTCTCTGCACTCCTCTGTACAGTGCATCTGGACAAAAGCATTCTGCTGAAAGGGCATTAAACCTCACTGGTTTAGTGTAGCTCAGAGATGAAAAATCTCTAAAATGTGGGAGCTAACAAACTCTTGTTCTAGCTGCTTCTTGTCTAAGTGAGTTTCGTGACATAAGAATAGTTGATCATTGCCCAGTCTTTGATAGGAACTTCAAGGAGCTCTCTTGCTTAATAGGCAATGCACAAAAATGTTCAAAACTCTTCAGTCCTAGCTCCATTTTAGAGGTGTTCAAAATCAACTCGTAGCCATGCAATACAAACTTTCAGATTTTTTTTACAAGAATTATTTTTCAACAGAATAAAAAACCACTCAATATCTTGCAGGAGGGAGAAAAAAAACTATCAACTTCATAGTGTGCAATTTCTAAATATCTTTATCTTAGCTTTTCTAAGTAACTTTCTTCTAATAAAATATCTTCAAAGATTTTCTAACCAAAGATGAAAATCCGTAGAGCACTTGCACAACAACCTTTAAATAATAATATTTTGTACTGAAAACCAATAAGAGTTTATTAAAATAAAAATAATTTGTATTAAAGACATCTTAAATGGAGCTCTTCAGTGATTGGTACTGACAGTACTTTCATTAATAGATGATGAATTACTTCATCAAGTTTCTGTCTCCATCTTTTGCTGCTCTCTCCAAACAAAGGAGCAGAATGAATATGGAAAAAAAAGTCTGGTTTCTGATATTCTGACTTCTTTTTTACAGTCCCATTAATTTCCCAAGATCTTTAAGAGAATATTACATAAAGTGACAGAAACACCAGAATAACAGAAGTAATATTTTGAGTAATTGTATGCAAATAAGCTGAAGTATGTAAAGGCTGTACTTCAGACTTTGAACTTTGTCTATGTGAATGGATCAGCTGGAAAAGCAGAGCGCACATGTACAGTGGTATGTCAGCACTTACCAGGCTCCTTCACCGGTTGGACTTGTTGAAATTAATTAAGGAATAGTAAAACAAGAGATAAGAAGATATGATATTTTATTCAGTATTTCACCTGGCCTTTCTTGTGTTGCCAAAACTGATGTGGTTTACTTGGAGCACTAAGAAGCACAAAGCAGAAAACAGTGCTTTACTTGGAGCACTAGAAAGTGGGTCTTGCAGCTCCAAGTCTAGAAGAGAAGTCTGTGCCTGGGGAAGCCTTGTCAGTTTCGTAAGTATTTTAACAAAGGAACTTTGCAACATACTGCAAAAGAAGACAGCATATTATACACTTCAGCATACACAACGTCACAAGTGGGAAGAAAGAAAACAGTTCTTCCTGAAAGATATTTGCCATCAACTAGCAGCTCCAGGGTGACTACTTTATGCAGGATGCATACCTTAAAGGCATGTGTCAGTGAAGGGGAAAGTCACAGAAGGAATGATTGGTACCGTAGGACCCTTATTAGCAGATAACAGAATGAGCTATATTGTGTTGCCTAAATGCTTGCTGTTGTGGGACAGGTGGAAAAAATAAAAAATCTCCTGCTAGGTCAAACCAATGTTCTGTTAAAACCAGTACTTTCTCACTGCCCTGCAGTAGAGACACTGTTTAGTGAAAGCATGTGAGCCGGCCACTTCTCTGTGTGACTTCTGTAACTTTAAAGTTATTGTATTAATGATGCTAGAGGATTTGTCCTTCCTCATTCCTTCCAGTATCTGCCTTTAGGTCTGTTCTCAAATGTATATAATTTCTTTTTGAGCCTGTTGATACTGTTGTCTCCACTATGATACTGTCTGTCTGCATGACCTGTGACAATGTAGTCCTAGAGCTCTTTATCCACTTTGTAAAGTTGTACTCCTTAACTGGTTAATCTCTCTATTTTAAAGTACTGCCCCAGCAGCTTCATCATGTTCCCTCTGTGACTAGTGGTGTTGGATATATGGTTAATAGCAGTTCTACATTTGCCTTATCCATTGCCTTCTTGTTTTTGTTATTCTTCATCATACAATCTGTGCAGTTAACAGGTCACAACATTTTTGTATCACCTCTTAGATTGCTTTGTTTCATCTTCATTTCTATGTTATTCTTAATTCCTGTACATCCTCCTTGAAGTGTCCCATGGGATTCAAGGTGTGACTGCATCAATTCCTTTATGTAACAGCAAAATATTTTCCTCTGATCTTGTTCTGACTCACAGCATCTTGCTGCCTTTTTGGGCCAACATACTGATCCAGTGATCTCAGGAAATAGAAGCAACTTTACATTCCTTTCCTTGGCTCATAACTGCCAGTTTTGAGTTCAGATCATGTAGTTGCTGTTTAGACTTTTTTTTTTTTCATAGCTGCACTACATTGTATTTGTCTAAAGGAAAGCTTACGTGGCAACCTTTCATCCATTCAGTTTTGTGAGCTCCTTCTGGAACTTGATCTCATTGTTAAGGAACTCAACTACTTTCAACAGCACAAGGTTTTTCGTGCACTTAAAGAGATTTCATTGCAAATTTTCTTCTTCAAGGGATTGATAAAGATGTTCAATAAAATTTTCTGTATGGACTCACTTTGGACACTTCTCCTTCTTGAGAATGTTAGTTAAGCCCTACTGTTTTTTTCTTATCTTATAAAAAGCTTTAAATCTATAAAGGGCCTCTCCTTCATGGCAACTTATTTTCTCTATTAATCTGCAGGCTGATAGGTCTATATTGTTATCTATGGCTTTCTGAAAGTCCAGATACATTGCATCCACTAATTTTCTTACTCATGCACTTACAGAAGTTCAGCTGGTCCATGGAGCAGATTTTCCCTTTACTGACAATATCCTCTATGTTTGCCCATGCTTTGAGTGGGTTTGTGCTATTATATTACCATGGCAGGAAATCAGAATTGCTGCTTTGTAGTTCCCAGCACCTCCTCTGCACTCTTTACCCTTCCAATTCTCTCTCTCTTGTGTTCACAGCTGAACTTATATTTGGAGAATACTTTATACACTAGGCTAAAGGATACTGTGAAAAGTAATGAACAGAAAGGAAAGAAGGAAAAAAAGCAAAGTTTGATTACAGCTCTGAAATAAAAGAGCTGCTTTGTTAGCAGTAAACAAAGTCCTTCTCATAGTCGTGGAATTATTTTTAAACTCTTTATATTTTTATCAGACGGTGCACCTTTTGATAGCTGTGGAATTTCATGGTGGTTTGATTGTCTCTGAACTGTGAAAGACCTATTGCAGTTTGACAAAGACAGTAATTGACAGGAATGTCAATATTTGCTGGAGTAGGTTTCGAAGGATGCTATTCTAGCAAGATTCAGTATTACAGATGGAGGATTCAGTATTGCAGATGTCTAATGTTCAACATCATGAACTGAGCCCTTTTAAGGTTGATTTAAAAAAATAAAATTATCTCTTTTTCTTTGCTTTCTGGTCCTCTATCTATCTTTATGTTTTTAGACAGTGATGAGGGCTGGAAATGGCTTTAAAGACAGTGTGAGCAAAATTCTTCCAGTTCTGTCTTCAGGAGTTTGCAATACAATATTTAGTACTAAAAGTGTTAGCAGCACTGCTGTTTTGCAAAGGAACAGCTCAGGCCCTGGCCAGAGGACACATAGCATTTGCTTCACAGAATCATAGACATATTTAGGTTGGAAAAGACCTATAAAATAATTGAGTTCAACCACTAACCCAGCACTATCAAGTCCACCGCTAAACCATGTCTCTAAGTGCCACATCTATACAGCCCTAAAAAGCCTCCAGGAGCGGTGACTCCACAACTTCCTTGGCAGCCTGTTCTAATGCTTGACAATCCTTTCCATGAACATTTTTCCCCTAATATCCAACCTAAACCTCCCCTAGTGCAATCTGAGGTCATTCCATCTTTTTCTGTCACTTGTTACCTGGGAGAAGGGACAACACCTGCGGATGGCGGGGGAAAGCAAGCAACCAGTCAATATGATCGATAATGCAAGTTTTCGTTTATTGCAAAAATCCAAACTTTTTTATTACATTTTGGTTAATTATGCCTACTAGGCACTATGTTATTGGCGAAGCTCTAAAATGGTTACATTTGCACTGTTTAACTCTTAAACTATGCCGGGGCTTTCCAACGTTTACTGGACTTTGCCACAGGTGCAATTCCTTGCTACAAAGTTGCAGTGTCTTGTTCCAGGGTCCTTTCCCACGTTCTTCACCGATTAGCTCTTTCTTCTGTTTGTCGTAAACAACTTAACACTTCCTTATCAGCCCGACTTGCATTTTCTTGCTAACAGCCTTTTCTAACTCATGCTAACAGGAGGATTGCTTGTACAAGGGCTCAAGAGACGGGTGCCCCCATTCATCAACAAACACCCACACAGCTACCAGCTCCTTTTAGGCAGTTGATGAGAGTGAGAAGGTCTCCCCTGAGCCTCCTTTTCTCCAGGCTAAACATCCCCAGCTGTCTCAGCCACTCTTCACTGTTTTGTATGCATTGTATGAAGGTACAATTCTGTATGTGTCTTCAGGGGCGCAGTTTGACAGGTACAGATTCCAAGTGTGCACACCTAGTGTTTTCACAGAACCTCGAGGCACACCAGGTTAACAAGAGAAAGCCCCTTCAAAGGGGAACAACTGAGACTGAAAAATAAATTAGTACTGTGTGAGACTCCGCTGTGTTAGCAATTAGTGTTAGCAACATAGCCCACACACCACCATTCATCCAGTATCTAAGAGAATGTCTTGGGAACTGTGGCACACATTTTCGCCAAGACACCTTCTTCTTGCGTGAGAGATGCTTAAATAAATCACAGACAAATGATCAGAAACATGAAAGAATCAGTGTAAGAATGACAGTGTTCACAGCTGAACCACTTTAAGGCTGTGCAGAACAGAGGACAAGACAAATTAATACATTCCTTACACGATTAAATAGAATTATAGTAATAACAATATTCTGCAGCTGAAGCAAAAGGTAAGAGTTGTGCTCAGTCGTTCATCAGAGGACTTTTTTTTTTTCATTGAATGTAAAGTGCTACTTGTAAAAAAACATTTGCCACACGATGGCAGCATAATCCAATGGGAGAAAGAATTTTGGCAGTCGCTTCTGGGAAACACGGCAGTTTTTAGGAGGCTGATTGTTACACAGCCACAGTACATCTGAAAATGAAGCGCTGGCAGCAGCTGAATAGCTCTTTTGCACCGTGGAGGCTAAGTGGCACAGTGGGTTAGTACTGTTGGATTTTTCTTCTGGAGACTCAACCTTACATCCTGGCTTAGCCTGTAAATGAAAGCAAGTTGGGTGGTCTCATCCCAGTCTCCATTTGTGCATATCACAAAAACACCAGGCAATTTGGCACGGGCAGGAGCTGCTGCCTGGGAGAGGAGCAGGATTCGAATAGGAGAGGGACTGCAGGTCACGGGCAAGGTGAACCGGAAGATCTGTGAAGGGAGGCTTGTGTGGCACCTGCTCAGACCTAGTGATATTAATCATCTGCCATCAGTTCTGATCTTATTCCGAATGTATTTGCAATCTACTTCATTCTCTGTGCTTGAAATCCAAGTCAGACCTTTATTTTATCCTTCTCACTTTGCTATTCATGGGAGTTTTGCCAGTGAAAGGAGCCAGCAGGCGCTGCATGATTTGGCTTGTTTTTACATACAATTACGATGAACAAATTCATTTGATTTCTGTTTTGAAGAGAGGGTAGCATAAATTCTTAAATACACTTTAAGAGCACAGGAGATACAAGTACAAAGGTGCTATGCATTAGGGGTAAATCCTCAGGGTTTGGATGGTGCCCGAGACAGGGCCAGGTGTGTGCACCAGCCTAGCTGTACAGGCTCTCCACAATCTCAATTTCTCTAGAAACCGTGGTGGCAGGACCCATTTTACTGGTCAGGAACCCAAAACACGGAACTGAGTGATATTGAAGACCAAGAATACTTCTGATACCTGAATCTGGGCATATGAAGACCTGCTGTAGTGGAGTTCTTGGAGGAGAAGCTGTAAAAATGAGGAATAAAGCCTAGACAGCAGGTGAAATAGGTGGAGAGAGGGATGTGATATTGCAGAAAATGGGAAACTGGTTAAAGCACTGAAAAAAATAATGATGCAGAAAATGAACACAAGTTGAAGAGTGAGAGTAATAGTAACAGTAGTGGACAAATATCAGAAGACATTTGCTTTTCAATAATTTTTATCAAGTATCAAGAGTTTTAAAAAGCTCTTAAAAAGCCAATAATGTAATGAAAGAAAAAAACTGTAACTAATCAAGAAAAACATGCAGTGACTGAAGAAAGGAAGTTGTAAAGAAAAAAGCATTAATATAAAAACACACTGCTGACAAATGCCAAATTTGAGGCAAGTATTTGTGAAGCTGTTCCAACTTCTATAAATACAATTGGCTTTAAAGTGGGGAGATATTATAGAAAAGTTGAAACATTTCATTCTGACATTTTCCTAGTTAAATTATTCAATGTTTTATTTCTAAGCTCAGTTTATTTTCCCCTGACTTTGCTTTAATATAAAATAAATGTAATCCAGAAATGAGAAAGGATGTTTCAAAAAGTGAAGAACGAAACATTTAATTAGATTTTTTTTTTTTAAGCAATAAACATTTGTTTCGATGATGCCCTGGAAGAATTAGTCTCTCCACTTTTTCAGTTCTGTCACTGAAGTGAAAAATCAATTATTTGTGCAGTCCTAGTTGTGTAATGAGGCATATTAAAGGAAAACTTTGGTTAGAGATGCAGGTGCTCCTGTCTTAAAATTTTGGAATTTTAGATACCTCTGAGTATCTCACAGACATATGAGGAGACAGGTGGGAGAAGAGGGGAAGAAAAGGCCCCATGATCCAGGATTATTATCTGACTAGTGCTTTCTGTTGTCAGAATTGAGTGTTGCTGCTTCACTGATGCTGCAAATTCGGGTTTTCAGTTTTGCATGGAGGTGTAAAAGTCTTTCTCCATCTTATTTCATACTCGCAGGACAAGCTAATCTCTTCAGAAAGAGAGGAATACGGACAGGTCATGATCTACCAGTTCATCTCACATTCTTTATGCTTTTCTAGGAGATAGCTGATCACAATCAAGTTGGTCACACACACTGTTTGTTGTCACAACAAGGACACTGGGATTACACCAGAATAGTACCAATCTCTTCTGTACCATTTCAGTTTTATTAAAAAAGCAGGGGGAGTTGAAAAAGAGTGCCTTAAGTGTCTTGTCAGCTGTGCCTGTATTGGAACACAAATGTCACTTGTGCAGATTCAGTCCTACAGAAGGGAACGCAGAAATACTTTCCAGTGCCAGTAGTTGATTTTCCACATGCATGATCACTTGGCTTAATCTTGGCCACACACTGTTATAGAGACATGAATTCTTGCCTGAGAATGGCAAGGCTGTTTTGTACCCCAACTTCGAAACGAAAACACTGTTGAAAAATCACGGGGTATCAAAGATCATTATTCTGCATGGGGGCATGGAAGAGCAAGCAAGGCCGTTGTGCCAGTAATTTCTCCAGGTGAGGTGTTGGACTGTGTCAGAGAAGGGCAAAGGAGCTGGAAAGGTTCTAGAGAGTAAATCATATGAAGTGCAGCTGAGGGAGCTGGGGGTGTTTAGTCTGGAGAAAAGCAGGCTCGGGGTGTGTGTGTGTGTGTGTGTGTGTGTGTGTGTGTGTGTGTGTGTGTGTGTGTGTGTGTGTGTGTGTGTGTGTGTGTGTGTGTGTGTGTGTGTGTGTGTGTGTGTGTGTGTGTGTGTGNTTTATCACTTTCTACAATGACCTGGAAGGAGGTTGCAGCCAGTAGGGGTTGGCCTACTCTTCCAGGTGACAACAACAGGATTAGAGGACGTGGTCTTAGGCTGGACCAGGGGAGGTTCAAGTTGGACATCGGGAAGAATTTCTTCATGGAAAGGGTTTTCAAGCATTAGAATGGGTTGCCCAAGTCGATGTTCGAGTCATCATCCCTGGAAGTTTTCAAGAAAAGACTCGACATGGCACTTAGTGTCATGGTCTAATTGACCAGGTGATGATGGGTCAAAGGTTGGACTTGATGATCTTAGATGTCTTTTCCAACCTAAATGATCTGATGACTCTGTGATACCCCAAAACCCTCTTTCTTTTACTCTTCCCCTTCATGACAGTAGCTCTAGAAATACAAAGATACTTACCCTGTACTGGGTGACTGAACACGCAGTTAACTAGAAAAAAAATTGGGAAAAGTTATGCTTACATGCTTTAGAACATGATGTCTTCTCAGAATTTTTTTTATAAAACACTTTTCATTATATATTATTTACACTTAAAACACCACAGACAAATTCAGAGAGGTTACTGTTTGGTGTTTTGTTGGTGTATGTTCAGGAAGGTAGGAATTCTCCCTGCCGTCTCCATTTGCTCCAACCAACACAACTTTCCAGACACAAGTGATTCAGCTCATGTCTTTTGTAACTTCTCAGGGCTTCTGATGAGACATTCACATTCATTAGAAGATAACTGATAGCTGAAGTTGCTGGCAAATGAACCTTGACGACATCATAACCCACTTCCATAGGAAAACTGGTGGTTTCTTGAAGATGGCTATAATGTTACAAAGCTGTAACGGGGTTTGGACCATTTAATTATGCATCCAAAATGAGCTGGCAACTTTATGGTAGCTGAATCACTGAAAATGTTTATACTTTTTTTTTCCCCCCAATATTTTGCAGATAGGGGTTTATATATGTGAATTTGAATGCACTTCAGTAGAACAAACATTGGCTCTTTTAATTCTTAATATTCCTGCCTCCCACCCTCCACTTTTCCATTTTTGAAGAAGCAGATATTTGGAGTAATAAAGCCCTGCTATATCAAAATCCTGCTGTATATAATGGTCTGAAATGCCATATTATGAGTTTCTCAGCCCTGAGTTTGTGTGAAGCTTCTATTACAGAGCTTTTGAAAGAAATTCTAAATCACAATAAGAGCAATAATGTAAAACTATTTTTATTGAAAATACATCTACAAAGTAATGTTTCTCAATCCACTCTGGGTGCATACCAATGCATAACCAGTGAGGGATGGGGAAGGGAATCTTTCTGTAATATCTGATTTCCGTAAGAAACAAAGTTAGTATAGAAAAAGATCACATTCTTTGTGACACAATTAATTTTTCTCAGCTGATGTCATAGAAAGACAGCCTTTTACATTGTCTTTGCAGTGTATTTCCAAACAAAATCTAAACAACAATTTGAAGTGTTATGCTGTAAATTCTACAGTTAATGTTTTTACACACATTCTGAATACAGTATCTATATAAAAATATCTCTAATTATATATCAGAAAATGCCTGTCTGTATCTTAGATTTGCATTCTGTTAGCAAAAAAACCCAACAAAACCCAAAAACCCCACAACACAAAAGAATCCATTTTTTCTTTCAGTCAGAGATTGAGAACTTGCTTTGTTTGAATGCTCAGTGCTCTATACTAAAACCTGGTCACTTTATTCACTAAGGAGTTCCTGCTAATATTGTCCAGATTACTTAACTGGAGAAGGTGGACAGGAGTTTTCAGTCCTAAAAATAGTCTTGCCTGGGAAAGAGAGTCTTTGCCTTTAACCAGCACGTTGACATTTTCACTTGTTACTTGTACATCATATGAAAGACTTTTAGTGACAGAAGCAACTTATTGAATTTATTTTAATGGCAACTGGGAAAATGCAAGGGAATCCTTCATTTCTGTTACCAGAATTTTTTCTGGGAAGGGGAGGGAGAAAGAAGAAAACTGAATATTTTAATAAAACACATCACTCAATGATATTGTGCCTGTTGATTAATATTTTTTCTTTCTCCCAAATGTAACTGCATTATAAAACTTACCAGTTTAACCTCTCTAATAATACAAGGATAAAAAAGAAAAAGTACATAATTTGTATTTCTAGAAAAGAGCTTCATAAGGGAATGATCTTGAAATGAACAAAAAAGCCACAGGATTACAAGTGCACTGTCTCCCTTTTTTCATTCTTTGCTTATCTATTCCCTGAAAGAAACCTACAATATTGCATCTTAAAATCCTCTCTATTTAAAATTTCAGCTTTATAGTATTTACTCTTTTGCAGTTTATATATTTTTCCTAGTAAAATGTAAAAAAGCACCCATTAGTCTTACTTTCTAAAGGTTGGGTTTTTTTTCGTTTTTTGGATGCTACTGATAAACACTCTAGGAATTCAAAATTTCACACCGGGATAGAGAGCCGCCTTCTCCAGATGGAAAAATATAAATCCAGTTAATTGCACTTTAATTAATTAGTGGGATGATCAAGAATTCGGGAGGTTTCCAAACACAAAGCTTCCTGTCAATTTCAGGGATTCAGATTTAGAATCCAGCTTGTTTAGGATCTGAGCATCTCACCCTTCTGCACCTTCTACAGAAGGCTGGCATGGCCTTCTCATTATTGCATATTAAGTAGGATTGCTAGCGTATCCAGAGCATGCCACTTTTTTTTTTTCCAAACAGCGACATTTTTCTATCCCAGATTAGGGCCTTCCCCGTACAAACACTTACACACATAGATTGTTCAGCTGGGTTGTGATGTTGAAATTAAAGGAGCAAATCCAGACTGGATGTACACACATGCATATGCAAATATTTGAGAGCCAGTGGGAGCCAACTACCCTAAATTTGTAAAAAGGTCAGCTGAATCTAATGTGAAAAACTGTCTAGATAAAATAACTTTCTCAGAAATATTTCAACTCAGCTGGTAAAAGTGCTGATCTGGGGGTTTTTCTTTTCTTTATTTATATAACTCCCCCCTTTTTATCCCCTCAATTAATCTCCTGCTTTTTTATTGTCCTGCTAGTATTTGAACAACAATATAACACTAGAGAAAAAAAAATCAGATAAAAAAGCAAAAGTCCTGTTAATTTACTTAACTGGATATGGTTATCAAGTTAGAAGTATTGATTGTGTGTTTAAAGATGTTAGGAATTTTGCAACAGGTATTTAAAAAAATAAAACCATTTTCAGGCTCTGTTATCTGTTTTTACTTTCCAGTTCATAAAAAAAAAAGATTCACAGGACTGAGTAACATATACACAATCTCTTTTTTTATCCCCAGTTAGCGTATGTCTAGCAGGACCAGTATTGTTGCCTGTTAATTTTTCTGTTTAAGTGGGAAGCCAACATATACCATGATCACTGCTAGTTTGGAATATATTTTCATTAATTCTTTCCAGTGCGAGCATAAGGGAGAAATCAAGGAAGAGATGAACATGGAATTCAAGATATAAAATGGCCGGAAACACTGTGTGTTTTTCAACACTTGCAGCATTGAACTCACACTTTATCTAGCCTACATCTTGGTTTCACTATCTAGTGGTTTCTCGTTCTCATTTTCTTGGGAGATCAGTTGGTATGGTTTCTTCATTTCATTCTCCTCTATCACAGAATTGCCCATTTCAGCATCCCGGTTCTTCAGCTCGTGCCGTGATAAATGTTCGACAATTCCTGCTCCGATGGAGTCTCCCAAGACATTGGTAGTGGTACGGAGACGATCCCTAAGGAAAATGTCGTGAGTTAGTCTTGATTTCATCATTTGCTCAGGGAAACATGCAGACTAGCTTTAAACAGCTACTAGATGAGTCACCTATTCTATGTATTTTCACTTAATCTGAACTGTGAGCACCATGATTTCTTCTACTTCAAATATACTGGAATGTGGAGTCACAAAATGTGTTAATACTCTCAGCCACTTCACAGCAAGAAACACCCATGTGATGAGGATGGTGAAGAGAACATATGGCTTCCTGGAGGCATTCTGGGTTTGGGTTTATGTCCTCTGAACATGTAAGCCAATGAGAATTTACACTGTTAAGGCCATTTGTCTCCCAACAATAAACTATGAAGAGTAGTTTAGGGTGGAATTGTGCTGCAATGACTGGCACCGTCAGCAAATAAACATCCACCTGTATCAGGCTGTGGGCATGTGGTTAGATAAACACTTGAAGACATTATGTTCCGATAACAACACAAGCACCTTCTTGCACGGATCCCTTGAGAAGACTGAAGGGTAAAAGCCTCTAGAAACTGTAAATAATGAATGAAATAGAGGTTGGAGGAAACTTTCCTTCAATTTAGTTCTGACCTAAGGGAATGTATATACCTACAGGTGTCTGCCAGACTTCTACAGATAGAGGAATGGAAAAACTAGGCCAATACTTTGTTGTGGCTGGATAAAAGAGTTATACTACTGTTTTTCATTTCTGTGTCCATGAGGCAGATATATAAACCCTTCTCAGATTACAGAGTCAACAGGTCTGCAATGAATTAGTTGGATCTGATCCAGTTCCGAAAGTCATTGACGGAACTGATTGACATCTTACAAAACGTAGAAGACTAAGGCAATTCTTCGCTTATTTAATTACAGTGTATCTCTTAGTACCCTAACAATGCAAGTTTCTAAGTAAATTTTTTGCATGCAAAAGGAACCATCATTATGCAACACCCCACACCATCTGCGCTATGCAAACACCAAAATAACAAGAAATTATCAGTCTTTTTAATACTTATTTCCAACTGCCTTCCATGGCTGTTTCACTTCTAAATAAGGTTTAAACCCCTAATAACTCTAAAAAAATACTTACAAGAACCAATCCACTGCAATGATAAGAGTGATGTCATCTGTAGGCAAACCTACTGATGTCAGCACAATGACCATGGTGACCAGTCCAGCTTGAGGAATGCCTGCAGCCCCAATACTGGCAGCTGTAGCAGTGATGCTGTGTAGAGAAATGTCAGGAACAATTAATTGACTTCCATAGTAAACTCTACTTATCATCTGGCAAATTTTAAAACCAGGTATGAAGCAAGAAGGCATTTGCTCAGTAGTAAATAAAGATGAGCATAGTCCCTTATCTGAACACCTCATAGCTGCAAGGGAGTGTGACTTTTGATCCAACGTGTTTACTCTAAACCTTTATCCAGAAACCTTGAAAGATGATTTTGTTAGGTGCTAAATCCCCTACTAGATGCCAAGGGCCAGACAAAAACATTATACCTACATGTCCTCACCTACTGAAAAAACTCACTCCACAAGTACAAACATGTTAAAAGCAAAGATGAGGAGGCAATTCTGCCTTGACAGATCTAATGCAAGATCTTTTATTCTTTGTCCATCTCACTATAACTTCATGCCAGGTGAAGTCTCTGTCCTCCACCAGTTGGCGTTCTGCCATCAGAAAATGGAAAGCAGTCATAAATCCTGAATCATACAGTATAGTGACTTAGTAGAAATAAGCTTGTTCACACCTGGTTTAGGAAGAATTTTTTTTGTCAGATGGTTTGCCAAGGAGCAGCTCTGGTACTAATGAATGTGGAACTATTGCCTCAGAGTGTGAAGGCCCTATGTTGATGAATACTGAAATAAACTGGTGGGTTTTATGGAGAGAAGCACTACATTAGAACTTTCAAAGTTCCAGTGTAAGAAATACGAATGTCTTTATCCTACAGTGTCCATCTCCCCCCTTGCTGACATTCCTTTCTTCTGCACATGTAGCCATCACCTTTTTTCTTAAATTGTGATAAATGTAATGAAATTAATGCAGATCAGTTATCATCGAGTGCTAATTAGGGGGTTGTTGGGAGCTTGAAAACATACCAATCTTCTCCACTTTTACCAGCTTGCTCTGCTCGTAACCTGAGACACTCAGGACCAGGAAAACACTCTCTCTTCCAGCATTAACACCATGATGCTTTTATGCAACAGCCTTGTACATTATAAACTACCTGGGACTGACTGTAAGTCTGCATCTCACAACAGCCACATGAGTTCTTTCTAAAAGGAAAAACTTCAAAATAAATAAAAACTGCTCTTGTTGACTTCATCGAGTACAGTGACAGGCGTGTCATGTTGCAGTTTTTTAAAGGTTTACCTAAATGAGAATATATGCTGGAAGCCCTTTTCTGTAGATTATGTAAATAATTACAGATATTCAGCTACATCAGTAATTCTTGTTTTTAGCTCTAGATGCTTTTGGTTAATCCCACATAAACCAGCCAGGAGTCATCTTAAAAGTACTTCTAAAGTATAAATAATAATGGATTCTGTACCTGATTGTGATAATCTGCCCAAAGTTCAGATCAAAGTTGTTAACCTGTGCAATGAAAATTGCAGCCAAAGCCTCATACAAAGCTGTTCCATCCATATTAATTGTAGCACCGACTGGGAGTACAAATCTTGTAACTCGTTTATCCACTCCATTTATTTCTTCTAGACACTTAAAAGTAACAGGTAGTGTTGCAGAACTGAAAGAAAAAGAAAGAAGGTAATTTAATCATATAAATTCTACAAAGTGGGAAAGAATGTCACACACTATGTTGACAAAAATGCCTTAATTTTTTGGTGAGCTACCAGAATTTTATTTTTTTTCAAACTCAAAGGCTGGATTTAAGCACTGAATTTAAACACAAATTCTGAACTTAAGTAGGAGGTCCTCCTAATGCTTGTAGGAACTTTTTGCAACAGTTAATTACTGTCATTCTCTGTGTAGTCCCTAGTCTGAACCTGTCTAAGTTCAGTGTTTTGTTGCAAGATTCTTCTGCTAGGCAGAGGAATCAGTTTAAAAATTCCTGCTTCTCAATTCTAAGTCAAGGAGCTGCGATTTAATCATCCCTAAGTGTGGTTTTCTTTAAGTTATACAAATAGAACTATTCAAGCCTTCAGTAAAAATCATCCTGAAAATCATACTTTCTATTATTTATGTGCTGGCTCCTCTGGAAAGGGCATTGTGATAGATGGCTGCATTACTTTACCATTTACAGGATAACACCAGTAGGCAGGTAAGCACCACACAGCCACTTGCTCACTTGCCTCCACACCCTGAGTGGGACAGGCAAAAAGGAACGGAACAGTAAAAGAAAGAAAATGCAGGGCTTGGGATTGAAAATGTTTAGTAAAATGAAGGATAAGTGGAAGAAGAGCAAAATAAAACAAAACAAAAAACAAAACAAGTGATGCATAGTCATCACTTACCACCAGCCACGGGTATATCAAAGGCCAGCCGCAGTAATAGGTGACTACCCTTCCTAAAATCCTCTCTTTTCCCCTTTCATTGCTGAGCATGATGTACATGGCATGGAACACCTCTTTAGTTAGTCTGGTTCATCTGCCTTGCTTTGTGACCTCCCAACCCACTGCACACCTTTCAATCTACTCACTGTGGGGGCAGAATGAGGCAGAGAAGGTCCTGATGCTGTGCCAATACTGTCCAGCAATAGCTAGGACATCAGTGTGTGATCATTGTTGTTTTGGTCACAAATCTAAAACATGGCACCATACAAACTGCTATGAAAAAAATTAACTTTGTACAAGCCAAGCCCTGTATCCCTACATCTGATCACACCAAGTAAAGAGGTTTTTCAAGACAAAGAAATTCAGATTACTACGTGTCAGTGAAATCTTCATTACTGACTACTTAACAGACTTTCAAGTCTTTGGAAACTCTATAAATATTGATGAAGTACTGACAAAAAGCAAAACAAAGAAACACTGCAGGAAATTGTGCTGGAAAAATATCTGTGATGACACTGATCTTACAGTTGAATTTTAAACAATTTTTACATTTACTTGTAGATTTATGCATTATTGCATTAGCCAAGGTTCTTGCTGAGAGTCTTGGTGGAATGTCTTATAAAAACTGGAATGTAAACAGCCTCTTAACACTATTACTGTTACCCACAAAAGTTGTCGTTTCATTTTGTTTTCTCTTTAATCAATTTCTCTTTTAGGCATTCCACTTCTAGGCATTCCACAGATTTATAAAGATTGACTTTAAAATGCCAAATGTGAAGTTAGTAATTGTGTCTCTCACACACTAATATACTGTTGGAATATTTTAGTTCTCAAAAGCTTTTTCAGTTGTACAAAACAGACAGATTCTACATTAATTGTCATTAATTGGTCTATTGGAATAGTCTGCCCAGGGAGGTGGTGGAGTCACCATTCCCTGGATGTGTTAAAAAAAGGCTGAATGTGACACTTGGTGACATAGTCTAGTCTAGTCGAGGTGTTAGGGCAAGGGTTGGACTCGATGGTCTTGGAGGTCCCTTCCAACCCTGTGATTCTGTGATTGCTTCTCATCCAGATCTTCAAAATAATTCCAAACACAGGGACTCAAGTCTAGTATTACATAATATCTGACTTAAAACACTTGTCTTTAGGAGACACTCTTAAAATCTATTAAAATGGAAAGTGAAAGGCCACACATGTACAGTTCATTATAGTAATCATCATACATGCAAGCAGTTTTTTTAATTGATACAATTTACCTACGACTTCAACAATGAGCAAAAGTGGCAGTTGTATTGCAGGTTCTATATGCATCATTAGCTGTCAGGATTTTGAGCACAGAATGTCAGCTGCCAATACAAATCCCCTCTGAACTTTCCTGTTCGCTGCTCCATTTTGTTAAGCCTATCCTTTACCAGATGTATCTTTTATGAGCAAGCCACTACCAACTACTTAAAAATATCAAACACCAAGACTAATCAAAGTAACAAGGGTTCTGGCCATACAGTCTGTATCACCAAACAGATTCATTTAATCTCTGTTCAAGGTTACTGATACAACAGAGTTCGAGACTGTACCGGAGAGCAGCAGAACTGAGATACGGTGTCCAAGTGAATATAGAGTTCACCAAACATTAAGTGAAATTGTTTCTCAAAGCAGTGATACATGTAAACAATATGGCTTTAAAATATTGTCTTATACCTGGAAGATGTTCCTAAAGCTGTGACTAATGCCTGGATTAAGCCTCCAATAAATACCCACGGGTTCTTACGAGTGATCACAAAGTAAAGAAGAGGTAGGACAATGACAGCATGAATTAGCAAACCGATGATAACTGTTACAGTATACATGGCGAGTTGACCACCAATCACACCCATATCTTCCATCTCAACAATTTTTCCAGCAATCAAGAAGAGAATTCCAAGTGGAGCATACCTGCAAGTAAGAAATCAAATCAGTACTACTGAACAAAGTAGAGATTCCCTCCCTCATCTACACTGCTTGTGTTTATTTACATGCATAAATTTAGAATTCCACTGTTAGGATGCTCCTATGCAGGAGCAGATCAAGAGTTTAACTCTTCAACTCTTAACAGCTGAACCTGGAGTAAATCACAACAGTGAATGTTTCTGGTGCATTTCAGTGGATTCAAGATCTGATAAGGATTCCAAGATGAAGAGCATACATTTCAGATATGGAGGGAGATGAATTCTCTCTGGAATTCAAGAGTAATTTAAAAACTGGTTTAGCCAATTCTGTCATAATTCTGTCTGTGTGAATGAAGGTTCAACCAACGTAGCTGTAGACTATGCCAAGTGCCCAGTTCTATTCCAGTGCTGTAACTTCTGAAGATTTCAGGCTGCTTCTGACCACGCTACATTTTATTCAGTGGGGCATTGGATAAATACATTCTTTAGCATGAAGGCGTCTGTATGAAAAATGTTGGCTACATTGTAGGGCAGCAACAGAGGTGATATGAATTCCTTTTCCCTACTGGTAAGCACAGCTCTTTCTTTTCGAAGAAAAGCTGGTCTTGAGCATAAAACTCATGTAATTCTGTTGCAGTGGTACTTTTGGTACAGCTTTATTTCTATAAATGCTTATTTGTCTTCTCACACTGAGATACCATGGAACAAAATCTATTCACTGTATCAGAACTGCCCTTTAGGCCATCAAATTGTTGCAGAAATTTATCTGATCTAGTAATTCTCATCCTCTGCTTTATAAGTTTAAGCATGCTTGCAAAGGAGAAAAGATTTTTGCTTTATATAAATGTGATCTGGCAGAACACAGTTTTAGTTACTGGAGCAAATACACTTATTTTTAGTTTTGTATCTAAATACTGCAACATGCATGTGTGCTCTTGGATAGGCTTTTGGAGTTGATTTGTTTGTTTTCTGTAGTAAGGAAGGCAATAAGACGAAATTTCTTTTCATAGTTAACCTTCTAAATGGCAAAAAAATGAATCTTCGTTGTTGAAAATATTTCATATCTTGAGGGGAAAGGTATTTGTTTTATTTACCTAATGAACTCAATAAAGAAAGCAGGAAAATTATGTTTATATGTGAGCAGTACAGCTGCAATGCAAGGAAATACATGTACACCACACAACTACAAGAACCAGTTGTGTTGGAAACCGATGATAACGAGGTCTTTTGTGGAAGTAAGATTACAGGAGAGGTCTGTTGGTTTCCTTTAATAAAGTCAGATTAGCGTATGAGGAAACAGCATACTGATGTGATCACTATCTCTATGGAGACTTAGAACAGCTCTGTGTAAGTGTATCCACTTCTGCTATAGACCCTGATTTTTCTCACAAAAAAAAGCAAAACATACTGTTTGGTATGTTGGGCAAATTACTGACATAGAGAATTACAGTTCTTGAGTTCACCTGTGAAAAAAACTACGAGGTAGACACAATCTGACTCTCTGCCAAACAGACTCTTGCTACCCAATGCCCGACTTTGATGAAAAAAAAATTTGTTAGTAACTTAAAAAGGAATTTATCCGAGATGCACTTACCACATGATTAGAGCTACCAATCTCATGATAGCCTCATTAAGGCTATCAAAGAAGTCTTTCAAGGCCTGACCTTGCTCCCTCATGCTTCCAATCACCAGGCCAAAGCTTATTGAGAAAACCACCAAGCCAAGGGCATTCACCCCGTTTACAGAACCTGGAACAGGAACTATTTCCTCTCTCATTCGGGTGAGGGCTTCGATTGCTTCTGACACATTGCTTATTATGGAAGTCACTGTGGATGTGTCATTGGGTGGAATAGCTACTTTAAACTTCCTCTTTTCATAGTTGGTCTTGAACTGTTAAAATGAGAATGGAATAAAGATAGGAATTCTGTGAATCATAGCAGGGAAAGGTTAAAATCACAAATTACAGTCACTAGTGTAGGACACTTGAATTCTTTGGATAATATTTCTAGGTAAAATGTACTGTGATGAAAAACCAGCTTTCCTGAAAAAAAAAAAATCCACATTAACTCTGAGAGCTAAGTCTTTACCTTTAGCTTCCAGAACCCTTCTCATAACTATGTCAAAGATAACATGTCCTGAGCTTTGTGACAAAGCTATTAGTTCTTAGTTTGCATTTTTATAAATTGCTCTTTTTAGCAACAAAATTCCAATTGTTAACTAAATAATCCTTATTTTGATGGTTAAAACATTTTCACGTGCTCTGGTGTTTCATTATTTTTTTATCTTTTTGAATTACAAAAAATTAGACTGACCCTGACTTAAACACAACATGTCTCTTTTCTCCTTTACAATAGTAAAGCTGTTAATTTACATCACAGTACAAGTCACCACTTTTCTTAATTACGAGAAGTATTCTACTTTAAATGGTTCCATTACAAAACAGAGAAATCAGTTTCAAAACCTCAATAAGGTCCTAAGTGTCTACTTTGACAACCAGTCTTTCGCCTCCTAATATTTTTCCAAAGAGAAACGTACATCTTGAATATTTCTGCCTGGGCTGAAAAACTCTGCAGCTCTGTCCTGATTACATTGTGTTGAACACAAAGAATGCTAAGTATCACTAATAAAATGTTTATCAGATGTCTCAAGATGTCAATTACTGCATTAAAGCAGCAAAATGTTGGTGTCAAAGTTATTCAGTGACTTTGGATTTTTATACCTTAGCAACTATCAAAAAAAGCAAATAGAGACCTGTAGTATCAGCAGTGATATCTAGAGACTGCTGCACACTCCAACAGTATTTGAGTGAAATGAAGTACTTAGGACTAAGATGGGAAACCTAAATCACAATCTTTCAAAACTGGCCTGAATTAATGTTTTTTTCCACACTCCTTCCAAATATTTGATGTATCCCTTTGGAGGCTGGAAGTCTTCCAGGATGTCAAGTAAAACTTGCTTACAAAAGACTTATGAAAAGTTCATGTATAGAACAGATCTCCATGAAGGTCAGATATTCTTGAGATTTGAACAACATTTACTTAAAATCTGTCAAGATTTGGGCTGTAGTTAGAGAAGTCAACTGAAGTGTTTGAATAGTTGGCTGATACAGAAAGGCACAGTCCCACTGCCTCACCCACTCACATCCAACCTGTGAGAATTATTATTTGATCTTTTAGTCAGCCAGTTCTTTTTAAATTCACAGAAATCTTACTAAGAAAAAAGAAGTGACCATTTTTGGGGTAAAAACTATGATGGTGAATCAGATCTCACTGACTGATGAACATCAGAGAAGGAAAACTCACTGAGACTGGAACTGTGTAGTCAAGGAAGGAGGAATGGGATTCCCTCTTAAAGAAGAAGTGTTCAGAATTTAAATGGAAGTATAATAAAAGTGATCACTAAAGCATTTCTTATTCAGTCTTATCAGGAATACTGCCTATCACTTTATATAAAACTTTTTTTTTCCCTTACAGGTATGATAATTGTGTTTTATGTGTATTTTTATTACTGTTTTTCAGCAGGAAAAAATCTTAGGTGCAAAGTCATTAATGCAAATGTCCGAAGGGAGCAACTATGATGCTCCTATGAGGAGAAGTTGAGGGAGCTAGGGTTGTTCAGCCTGGAGAAGAGGAGGCTCAGGGGAGACCACATCGCTCTCTACAACTGTCTGAAAGGAGGTTATAGTCAGGTGGAGGTTGGTCTCTTCTCTCAGGCAGCTGGTGACAGAACAAGAGGACGCAGTCTCAAGCTCCGTTGGAGGAGGTTTAGGCTTGATATTAGGAAAAGATTTTATTTTTCACTGAAAGTGTGATTTGCCATTGGAATGGGCTGCCCAGGGAGGAGGTGGAGTCACCGACCCTGGAGGTGTTCAAGAGAAGACTGGATGAGGCACTTGGTGTCATGGTTTACATGATGGGTTGATGTTGGGTTATGGGTTGGACTCAGTGATCTCAAAGGTCTCTTCCAACCTTGTTAATACTGTGATGCTGTGACTTGCAGGTGTACAGATTAAACAAAAGTAAAAATGCATGCTTAATGAAGTCTGGAACAATGAAATCTGGAATAAAAGCCTAATTTCTTATGAAGTCTCCTAGTCCTTTCCCACTTTTCCTAGCACAACACAAGTGACTTGGTCCTCATTCTTCTTTTAGTATCCTCAGGTCCTCATTTCATTCCTGCCTATTTGACTAAGTCAAAAGCACACGTGGTGCAGCTGTAACGGCTGTGACAGTGTTGGATGTGTGCTCCCTACCTGTTTAGCTGCTGCCTGTTGGAACAGGCCGTGAACTAAGTAATAAACCATTTTTCCTTCAGTGGAAGCACAGTCTTCATTTGCCTGAGAATTGCCCTCCTCATGTCAAATTATTTTGGAATTGGCCATTGTGTTCAAAATTTGTAACAGGGGACTGAGAAGATGTTGGGATCTACAGGGGAGAAAGCACAATCACAGGAAATTTCTTACCTTCAAAACCTAATTTAGAAATAATTTTAGGTTGTAACAAGCATACTTCTTTATTTTGTATTTATTCTGGAACTCTATCACAGCAAGATCATACCTTTAATTCTTTATGAGTTAAGTTTCTTTAGGAGTATAACTTGAATTTTAGGACTCATCTAGCAAAGTCCTTTTTCATTTCAACTACTAGACTGGTACACAGAGATGCAGATCTTATCTGTTGATTCATTTATCAGAGTCAAGTATTCAGAAATACTACTAGAAAGATTAGTCTTTCTGTAGCCCCATCCAGAGCAGTGAAGAAATGATTTATTTAGAGTGAGGTTCAAAATGGTAAACTGAGCAACAGGAAGCAGACAAACTTTATTTGCTCTGGAATATTTTCTTGAGCTAATCTTTCTTTCATAATAGCTGAATGAGCTCAAGAAGAACTGTGGATGTGTCTGTCTTCTTGTGCCCAAAGTTATCCATCAAAAATCATGAAAGGTCTCTTGGTGAAGCAAAAGAATCAAGGAAAACCAAATATAGGAAATGCAAAGGATGTATCTGCTAAGGGAAAAAGCACGGGTTGAGCTTTACTGTTACTAGCACTTTTTCAAATGACAATAAAAGAAAAAGATAAGATTGCTTTAACATTGCAAAACACATTTTCTGTGTGTTAAATGGTTAAAAATCCAGCTGCTTATATGAAGTGACTGGATGAAAGCTTAGCTTCAAGATACCAGAAAATATTTTGAAACAGATGAGGTAATAGCAGAGTTGTCTATTTCTGCTCTGCAGAGTAACCAGTAGCAAGAGATAATTTTGTGAGCTTTTATGATGTTCCCATTTTAAGCCAATCTCTGACTCAGTGAGAATCAGCTATCAGCCCCTCATTTAGCTCAAATTGACAGTTTAATATCACATTGTGATTCTTGCTCATTTGCAACACTAAGAAATGGAAGAAATTAGAGAAAATAAAACTGCTCATTAAATGTCTCAGAAGAGAGACTAGAGGTCCACACACTAATAATATGTGATGGACTAGACAGCATGACTGAAGTACTGTCATTTCTGAAGATATATTGGTACATTATATCTCCAGGCAGAGATATTTTTGCCCAGCAAGATTTAAGATGCAAAATACTCATAATTCTTCCTTAAGTTCATATATAGAGAATGATTGAAAAGCAAGGTGTACATTATTTGAAAATATTAATTTGAAAAGCTTTCTATGAACAACCTTTTCTACAATTAAAATATAAAAATAGTGATTTTATGGACTTTTCTTTATAAGACATGGTGGTAATGAACAACTTTAAAATTAATTTTAATTAAGTTAGCTCATGAAATGGGCAATATAGTTTTTGTTGTATAATATAATGAATTAGTTGTCTACAATCTAATTATTATTTTATTGTCATTAATGAAAAAAGACAGTCCTTTGACTTGGATATACTGAGGGACTTTTGAAAAAGCAACATTTTAACACAGCAGTCACACATTCCAGTGGTTAACTTGCAGAGAAGGTAATTGAATAGGAAAACGCATAATTCACTACTGTGATTTATTCTGAGGTAGTGTAATTAGCACTGTCCAGGCTAAGTCTGTATGAAGGTGCTGCATTTGGGGAACTTTGATTTTAAAAGCAACAAGTTTGCTTAAATGCAACACTAAAAAATTAAAAGAAATTAGAAGAAGGTAGTAATATTTCATCTCTCTAATTTTTTTTCTTTGCTTTCCATATGGATATCTGTGAAAGCATTCTAAATTTTCTGCAAAAGATCTCATGACACAAATCACAATAATCTTCACTAGCCAAAATTATCATGAGGAATAGACAGCATATATCAGTTAGTGTTCATTTCCGAAAGTGTGTTTAACACTTCCAATTCCCTTGATAAGGACGAGTTCACAAAAGAATATGTAATTAAAAATAGCACAAATAGTTATCAGATCAATTCTTTAAGCTTCAGCTGGTACCAAATTTCACCTATTCACAACAAAAGAAACCTCCCCAAATTGTTAAGACTGATTCTATTTCTCTAGACTCACCAAGTTCACTCATGTCCCTTTTGTCTTTTAATAGACCCCTAGAGCACAGCAAGAACAAGCATTTAAGAAGCAGTAGCTGCTTAACAAGCAGACTGCTTACCACTGCTCAGCCCCAAGCTGGACAGCACTGCTGAATTTAGCAAAGAAAGAGAAATGAAGAGATAATGTCCAGAGCTGAAAGATAAATCCAAAGATTTCTTTAGATATCCCTAAATTGGTGATGAACATAGGGGCATAGAAGAAATTTTGAAATCTGGTTTAGGTAAGTTTGGAATATTTATCTGCAGTCAGTCTGTTCAGATTCTCCTGCTACTGATAAAAATCAGGTTGCAACATATGTCATATGGAAATAACCAGCATCAGGAAGTCTGCTGTTTAACAGCCAGAAGGCTGAGGTACTCAACAAGTTCTTTGTCTCAGTCTTCACTGCCTGACAGTCAGGCTTTCCACATCTCTCAAGTCTCTGAATTTCCAGGTGGAATTTGGAGAATCAAAGTGTCTCTATCTGTAAATGAAGACAAGGTTTGGAACCACCTGATGAAACTGAATGGAAGTTTATGAGACCTGACAATATGCATCTCAGGGTCCTGAAGGAAATGGCTGATGTTGCCAAATCACTCCCCATCGTATTCAAAAAGTTACACCTATCAGGTGAAGTCCCTGGTGATTGGAAAAAAAGGGCAATATCTTCCAGGAAAGAAAACGTGCAAATAAGGAGGATGAGAAGAATATGCAAGGGGAGGCAGCTTTGCCTCACAGACTGGTTAGGAAAGTAAAACCAGGAAAAGAAATGCAAAGGACCAAACAACTGAAAGAGGAATAGTAGAAAATTTAGAAGGTCTATCCTAGATAAGTCCTAAGGTCCCAGTCTTTCTTTATGACTCTTCTTTGCCCAGTGACAATCCTATAATAGCTTTCCCAACTTCATCTAGAAGGCTGCCAGGAAAGAAACCTGTCAAAGGATGCTGCAAGACAGAATGTGTGCATCTAATCTCCCAAAAGATGTGAACTGAATGCGGAATGCATAGCCCCAGGTGTGTAAAGCGGAGCAGTATTACACCTATGAGTGTGGACAGCTATGAGTCGTAGTGTGTTTTGTGTTTGGGCCAGGTAACATGGTGTTACAGAACTAGATTAGCACCACATGGATCATCCTTCTTCATAAATCTGAGAAACACATGAAAAACCAAATGGAAACTTTTGAAAAGAATGTTGTGGATTCAGATATACAAAATCATCTGGATACCTATGAATCCCACACACACTTGTAAACTGTTTTTACCTTAATAAATCTACTACAACAAAGTGACTTTTACTTAGAAATCTAGGAATTGGTATTGAATTCAAAAAGTAATAGCATCAATATGGCAGATTTAAAATCCTGGCACTTCAGTAAGTATAGTTGCTGCTGAGTATCAGAAAAAACTTTCCTTAAATATTTCCTGTTTTTTAAACTACTTGTTAGAAATCCCTTCAAGCTGCAAAGCACATGAGAAACACAATATACTTAACATAAACGGAATTTGCAGGACATTTTTCATTAATAGCACAGATCTAGAACTGCTGGCTATCAAGTCTGGTTTCCCATTGCTCTAGGATATTTTATCAAAAGAATTTTTTAAGCTGTATTGTAAAATTTTTGAGATGCTCCTATGACTTCTAATTGAAGATTTTTCCAGGATCTCACCTTAAAGTAAAAGAAGGCTAAAAACTAATTCCCACTTTAAATCCAATAATACTTATTTCTCTTTCTTTTTGTCTATACATTTTTCTTTATCTTATTCAGGTCTGTTCCTACTTTTGTTTTGTACCTGAATAGTTTCTAGATCAGTTTTTTTTTTGCTTCATATGTTCTGTTCTTTTGATAATTCCAACAACTCCTCTTTCCACTGTGTTAAATTTGCATGAATCTACAAATGAAAAACTTGAATACATTCAGTATTCTAGATGGTCACATACCTCTGGCTTTAGTTTCTCTCTTCATGTTCTGCCACCTAATATATCCTAAAGCTGAATTAAGAGGTTTTTTTTTTATTTTTTGTCTTTTTAAAGATAGCTTGCTGTTTCATAGCAGAAATTACTGTTAATTTCTAAACATTTATTTCATGTGTGATGAAGAACTACAATGTGCTAACCAAACATGCCAATGTCTGCAAGAGCTGATTTGTTTTTTTGCTGTGACTTTACAGCATTGCAGTGTGCCAGGGACATACCACCCTCCGTGGTTTTTGTCAGATAACTCAATACAAAGTGCTTGGACAGTCTTGTCACCTGTAAATTCAATTCTGTGCATCTTATGGCAATGTTCTTCATAAAAATATCAGTTGAAATATGCCCAGTCCTCCAGCAACTTCCACTGATATCTCCACAAATTTTACAATTTTAACAATACTCTTATCCCTTGCTCAACTATTTAACTTTCCTCATATTACAAACTTTTTTTTGCCAGAAGTCCAAAGAAATTTGATACATTATCCTTCTTTGGCACTCCTCCTCCAATAAAAAAAACAAACATCAAACCCTGAACAAACAAACAATTAAAAAAAAAACACCCAAAAAGCCTCCCTCAGAAGCCCAATCAACCAACGAAAAAACCCTAAATCAAAACCAAAACCAAAACCAAGCAAATAAAAGCAAGAGGAAATGAGCAATATTATGGAAGGAAGATGGTGCAATCTATGTTTCAGAAATCTGTGGGGGATTTTTTTATTGGTTTTTTTATGGTTGGTTTTTTTCTTTACATTCCCTCAGTATTACTAAGACCAAGCTAATGGCTTGTTATCTGCTTAAATCAATTCCCAAATCCTTTTGAAACTGTAATCTGAAAGATACTTTGATTGCTTTCAAGAGCTCTAGATAGTAAGTTCCCAGCTTGAGAGATTTATGAAAAATACATGCTGCTAGATTTGTAACTTCATACCCCAATTATTTCATTTTTTCAAGATAAAGATCATTGCGATCCTGTACTTTATTACATTAAATTCTTTGGATTTTATTTCTAATCTAGATATAGATTTCTGTATTTCCATACTGCTCTTCTGCATCACTGTACTGAGGCCATCAGCATTGTGGCTGAAGACACAAGCATAGTATTTATTAGTTTTGTATCTGAGTCTGGTTCATCTTTAATCTTTAATCTAGAAATCTTTAATGCAGGAAGTCACTGTTTTTTGTTGATTTCTGTTTATATAACTAAAGATAATGTTGCAATTCCTTTTCAATTCTTCTGTAAGATGTAACTCAGCTGGAATTTGGAAAGTGTCTGCTTTATCCTCTTACTTCCTGACCTCCACATTTCATCTTTTTTTTATTGCTGCAGCAGTAACTGGTAAATAATGTAAGTTCAAAGTCATCTGGGAGGTCAATGTGAAGCAGTACGATCATGGAAACACTGAAGGTTTCACTGAATCTATAATGTCCTCCTTTTAAAAAAAATGCAGCTAGTTCCTACTATTTTCTCTGCAGAAGAGCTAAGGTTAAGACCAAGATAACAGAGGAATTTGGGAAGCAACATAGAAAAAGCACAGATTTGGTTGGTTTACTTTGGAGGTTTTTGACAGCACACATAAGCTGCTTTTTCCAATGTAAGTGCAAGTATGTGATATTCCTAAAGCAAATTCTATTATATCACAATTTCTTACTTCGTTCGTTTTACTTAGAAATAACAAAACATTTTTACCTGTTTAAAGCAAGCTTCCACCAGATTTGGAGGGAACATATTTCTGTGAAAAAGGAACAAAATAACATGAGAAGTGATAATACTCTAGAAATATCTTAAGTAAGTGCACAGCTAATAAAAGAATTGACCAGCTAATTTTTGAAGGAATCCTAAGACAAATATGCAATTATGTATACAATGAGTAGAAGTTTGCATATAGCATTGGCCTGTTAGCTTTATCAGAATAAAACGTAGGAGGGTTGGGCAGATTCTGGCAATTCGAATCTCTGTGTCTAGTATCGTATAGCAGGTCTGGTTATGGAGCAGAATATTAGCAAATTACCAAATATGCAAAGCTCTGTGGGACAGTGCTGACTTTTAATTTCATATTTTTTAATGCTTTCTGAATCCAAATCAAGAAATAATTTAATAATATTTAATGAATTTCTAGTTCTCAAACAATTTTTACAGTCACATAACCTAGAACTTCATGAAATTTATCACTTGTTTTAGTCTAGCTATGATTAAAAAACAAGTATTTCTGAATGTTGAGTATTCCATAATAATAATAAAAATAATAATGCATATACATACAATTACATACATGTGTGTACATGTTACAAATGGGGTTTTTTTCTTTGCTTTCCAGAATGGTGAATATCTGAGGGGCATAGAAGAAGCCTTACTGAATAAATCTTGAGGTATCCGAGTGCAAACCTTTTCATGTGTCTTTCTGAAGTCCCCCTTCCTGGCAGCATGACTCTCGGAGGCCTTTCTCCATGTCTCTGCCTTCTCAAAAAGGGTTAGTGGAACACAAAATTTTGGCGGCCTTACCTGTGGAAAAGCCCCCGAGTTGAAAACCTCAACTTCCCTACCCCCTGGAATACATCTGGGATATATTAGCTCTAGGAAAGAGGTATTGCAGAGTCTCTGAGCAAAGAGAAAACAAGCTTTTACATCTGTGCCCCTCTATTTCAAGCATTTTACTTGCCTGTTCCTGGAATTTATTTCCCACTCATATAATTTGACAAGGTGAGTAGATGCACCCAGATTGGTGGCTACAATTAAAATTAAAACAAATAACTCAATCAGGGATTCAAGTGAAGTGAGAAAACTGTTGAAAGCTGGAAGTAAAGCTGAGGAATTCAGTAATAAAGATTGTGAAAGGAGGAAAAAACACCCATGTAGACAGCAGAATAGAAGTAATTCTTTAGCTTATGAAAGAATCTTTCTTTGAATTTTAAAAGCAGTTTCTTCCCCTGCAACAGCTTGATTTGGAAACAAATCAATTTTTTATCATTATAGGGGTTAGAGAGATTGGTATCATACAGCTGAAAGAAACCGAATAACTTTATGCAGTCACTGTCTAAAATTCTCAACTTTTGTTCTCTGTGAATCTAAATATTACTGTCATTGATGTTGGTACAGATAATGTGCAATATCATAGCCATACCTGATTAAATCAAGAAAGGCATCTGCTGCTGTCACTTGCACAATTTTGCCTTCTCTGTGCATGTTTTCTTTAGTACCTTTCCCAGGGTGGATGATGACCACAATGATTATACCAATCAGTACAGCAATGATCGTAGTGCTCATGTAGTAGACTACTGCTCGGACTCCCATCTTCCCTGATGCTTTACTATCCAGGGCAGCAATTCCTAGTAAATTTAAGCACAACGACATTCATCTGATACAGTTCCAAGTAAAGAGTACAAACTAAGCACGATGAAAATTGTTTTGTGGGAAGAGTTTTGATTACTAGTACATTTAAAGCTACCCAAGGCAAGCTGTCCCTCTTCTGCAGTTCATAAAGCCTACCCCTAACACTTGTGTCAGAATTTCCTATTACAAGTTACAGCTTTCTGTGTCCTTTCTCTTTCGGGTAGATTAGTGTTCTTCTCCTTAAAATGCCACATTCCTCCTTTTCCTTAAAATTTCAAATAGTTCATTACTTCCCCATACTTCATCTAGAGGGCTGTGCCATCTGTCTCAAAGCAGTACTGATGCTTCTTGCTGGAATCATTCTTTCAAAGTGTAGAACATAAAAAGAAGTCAGGAAAGGATATTTTTGCTTTATTATCTCCTCCTGTAAGGAATGGCCTAATCCATACTTCTGCAGACTGCCCACACATTTATATAGATGCTGTTTTTGAACATATAAAATACAGCCAATGAAAGCTGGCCACCTTCTGCTCTGGGTGTGTGTGTCAGAGGAGGAAGCATTTAAAATAAAGCAAGAGGACTGCAAGAATATAAATAACATGGAAATATAAAACTAGAATCATGGCCTAGCAAAACTAAATGTTTTCTCAAATAATTGTAGATATAGTATACTTCTGTCTTCTAAATGAGAAAATACATGCTACTGGAGTTACAATGAAGGTACTCTAGTCACTGACATAACTTAAATCAAGGCTTTGTTCCAGGCTATGACCAAACCTTTAAAGTAAAAAACAATCACATACTTCATACTTACCCTTTCATTTCAGCTAGCACTTGTCTGCCCTTTTGGCAGAAACCATGAGAGCCAGTTAGATTTGCACCCACGAAAGGAATTGCAAAGGGAGACCACTAGATTCACAGAATTGATTAGTTTATGTGTGCCATTGTAGTGGAAGAACAAAGTGTTACTGGTACAGAAAGAAACTGAATATGGAAAACTAACATTTGAAGCACTTGATCCTTCATTTCTCTGCTCAGCTTTTCCATCTGTATAACTGGATCATAATGTTCATGGTAAGTGTACATTTATGTTTTGAAGTTCTGTGAGTAAAATGCTTAATACTAGCAAGTAATAAATAGCTTCCTTATCTTTACAAACAAGAAGTAGGTCTTGTAGCCCTCTTCTCAGTGGATGGAAGATCAGGGTTTTTCTTAGAGTCTTCGAAATAATGTAAATATAAAGTAGTGCAAATATTACTAAGCAAAAAAAAAAACTTTTGGAGAAATTCAGATCTGCTGTTGAATTGCACAGTATTTATCTCAGACAGCTTTCTTCATAGATTTTTTAAAAAAAGTATATTACTGTGGAAATTAAATTGAAGTGTAATTTACAAAATGAAAAGAAGAATGCTTACATACGAGTCCCGTCAATTTTATCTTTGTATATTTTAATTGCTTTTTTGTGTTCTTACTTGCTCTTTTCAAAATAACAACAATGGACTTTGCATTTTTTCAAGCTAAGACCAGTTTTAAACTTGGTTTACATCCTGAGCACAAAAGGATAACCATTCATGTAGGAATGTTTGGAAATGCACAGACGTTGAATCAGTCAGTTCCCAGTATCCTGCCCTTGACAGGTAATTGATTCAGGACCAGTGGCTGAGCATTATCATTTTTAAAGGATTCACACACGTATGTGTCTGTGCTTTAATCAGGTCTCATCTCTTTTTTTTGTACTCCAGATGTGCTACTAGGTTGAGTCTCCTTACTCCAAAAATCATTAGGAGTTGGTGTAAGGTACATATTGCCAATAAAGATTGCTGCGTTGAAGGATTAGAGCTTGTGATCCTGTTTCTTTCTTGGACTGATTCTGGCACTGAGTGGTGAACCATGTGCAAGTGGTATGTCAGGGTGCAAAAGTCATGCTCTTGTCTTTGTAAATTGCTTTCCAGCTTGGTTTCCTGTTGTGCACTCCAGCTGTGACTACATGGCCCTTATTTCAGGTTGCTCAGTCTCGTTCCTGCTCTTGCTATCACATAAATTATTTCTCAGCTTAAACATAGTGAACAGCAATTCCTCTCTTCTTGAGCTGCAACTTCTCATGGCATATAAGCAGAAAGCATTCAAAGCAGAGGGGATGACAGGTCTAAGTATGAACAAAAGCTGTGTGAGGAGCCCTTCTGAGGAGCTGCTGGGCAGCCTTCCCTCCCACTGCACTTAGTGAGAACTCAGGGAACTGCAGAAGTTTCCAGCACAACAGTATCAAGAATTATCTAAAAAAAATACTTTTAAATAATGTTTTTAAAACATGAGAAAATGAAGTGGGTTGTTTTCTTTGCATTAAAAGATGTTGACAAGATTTCTTAGAACTGAATAGGGTCCTGGAAGGGTCCCCAGAGCTTTCATGTGTCACAGGGCATTGTATCCTCAGTGTGTCTTTTCACAGTCAGCCAGCAAAACTCCCATTGTCCTGCAGGAGATGTATGTGCCCCTTTCATCCCGCTCGCTGCTCTCTCCTCCACACGCTGCTGGCTCCAGCACCTCTGCCTCCTCTCTTCCTCTGCCCTCCCCTTCCCCAGGGGGCCTGGGAAACTTTGCCGTGCCACTGGTCCCCACGCACAGGGATGCCTTGAAGTTGTCAAGGCGATCTGGAGCAGAGCCCTTGTAATTTCTCCCAGCGTGTGCACTCACACAACATGAATGGGAATGATTTTTTAAGTGTCGAGGAGAGAGGCAGGAGGGAGGAAGGGAAGAAAAGAAAGAAGGGGGCAGGGGCAAATCCGTAAAACTGCAAACAAACCTAAGCCTTTATCCCTGTCCTCTTCCTTCACCTACTATTTCCCTTGCTTGAGAGGTAATACTGCGGATGAAATAAAGACATGACAAGGAGTTCTCCAGATTGTCAGAGCACGGAGCAAAGCACTACATTGTTCTCTAAAAAAATGTTAGAGAAGAAACTAAAATATTTTAGAAGGTAGAAAAGGCAAAAAGAAAATAAGTATGTAATTGCCAGAGGAGGAGAGACAAAAGACTCAGGGAAAAAGGGGAAAAAATCTAGTTAAGGCAATGTTAAAAATTCTGGATTGTTATTCTTGTGGCTCTGATTGTTCACCTGACTTGACCATGGTTCTGTAAATTGGCATGAACTAACAATTCTATGAACATTCATGAATAGCTGCTATGACTACATTTGGGTCAAATATATTTGTTTATATTGTACTTATGATTCTATATTATGCATAGTTCTAGAGTTTACCAATTTAGAATTGTTGCTATTGTTTCTAACTTTCTTGACATTCGATGCATGCTGCATACAACCTATGTGTAATCTTGGATTATAATACACCACACTAATGCAGAGGGATATTGCTCTACTCCTCAGAAAGACCAAAGATGAAATATACTGGGCTTGTTTTCTTTAATTAACACTTAAGCCAAGAGTAGCTTTGAATTGACATGTTCAAGAATAAATTCAAAGGAATTGTTTTAAAAGCTGAAATGCAGAAATGCAGGACCTATGCTAAAAGTCCTACAACTTCAGAACATTTTCTCTCTTTAATTAGCATAATGGCATCAACTGATTTTTTGTAGAATAGTCTGATGTGCTCAAGTCAGGAGCTACTTCCATCTGAAATATGAGTTTTTGCACATGCCTCATTTTCCTGTTGCAGTACTTAAGAATTTCTGTTTGTTTTTGGTTTTTTATTTAGAAATGTGGTGTATGCATATTTACACCATTGGAATATACATATTTACCACAAGAGTAGCTGGTCAGCAGCTGGTATTACTGAGACTCTTTCTCTGGGTAAGCTCTCAGTCACCAAAGCATTCTTGAGCTTATATTTGGCCACTATGTCAATCACTAGCTAACATGGTTTGACAATGAGAGTCCATAACTAGCAGTTTTTTAAAAGTATCTTTTCTCTTACACTCCAAAGCACATAGTATCTCACTGAACTGGGAAAGTAGCACAATCCTCTTTTTATGCAACCACCCTCTCTGCAAAGAAAAGTTTCTTAAGGTCAATCCTGAGCCTCCCCTGGTACAATTTGAAACATTCCTGCTCATCCTGTCACTGAATATCAGGGAGAAAAGATCAGCATTTTTCTCTCCCCTTCCTCTCCTTAGGAAGCTGCAATGGGGTCCCCGCTTGATCTCCTTATCTCCAACCTGGACAAGACCAAAGTCCTCAGTCACTCTTCATAGGACACTAGAAGGGGGACTATGGATTCAGAGGCCAGATACAGGCACTTATCTGAGGAGAGTCCATCTGTGGGCACAGGACTGAACACCTCAAAGTCAGAATTCTGCAAAGATGTAGTGATATGTTGATATTGATACATATAGTGACGAACAGTTCTGAATGAGTGCATAGAAGGAACTGTCTGTTCTAGTCCCTGTACATAATGACTACCGAAAATAAAAATAAGAGAGGATTTCTATGCTCATGATGAATTCGTTCCTTATTTAGCATATTAGATCTGAATTGATAGCACTTTCTTGTCAATGTAGATTTTTATACAAATTCCTTTTAGATGTTTAGTACTAAGACTTTAAATCAAAACATTATGAACAGAGCATCTTTTTATTCCTAATTATTTCCCTGTTTACTTCTTACCATCTCTTCATTAGGAAATTGCAATTGCTTGTTAAGGACTCCTATGGTGGAAGAGCAATAATGGCAACTGTTGACTCAGGAGTGTTACCCTAATTTTGTTTCTTTAAGGTTGTCTTTCACTCTCCTAATGAAGCAGTCTCAAATGGGCTAGTCCCACCCCCTACATCTACTCAGCGCTGTGTGATGAGTAAACTCTCAGTGTGAGACCATGAGAACAATCTCTTTTGTGTATGTTGATGAGGATTTGTGGAAATGAATAACACTGTGCAAGGTCACGGTAAAATATGCTGACAGAAAAATTGTAAGGAAAAGCAATAGTTAGGTAAGGATAGTAGAAGTATCGCCTGAGTTTAATTAACATGATTAAGCTCTAAAGCTTTATTCTGACAGCAGCTGAGAATGTCCTGTGAGGTGCTGAGCAATCCCAGAAAACAGAAGATAAATTTAAGCTTTCAGAATTGAGCCCTTCACAAGATCAGGTACAAACTGAATCCAAATTCTAGGTAACTATTATTTATAACAGTAGTAGTAAAATAATAAAATTCCAAAGGAAAATAGATAATAACGTTTTCAAAGGACTATATGTATCAGTGAAGTTAATTAATATTAAACCAATACAGCTAATGACTTCCTGAAGCCATATAAAATACATGCCTGAAATACAGCTCTGTATGCCATTTTACATGAACCGATGAGACAAGCTGCTCCCAAATCTCAATTTAACTTATCTTTATTTGAATATAAATATTTGGATGATTAAATTAGATCTGTTATTATTTTTCCAATTCCACTAAGAACATTGGGAAAATAACTCACAGGAAAATTAGCAGTTGTATTTGATCCAAAATTATGTGACTGTGATTAAGCCAAGCTGACTAATGAAATCCATGGCTGGGATATAGTAATGCAATTCAAAGAGCCAATTAAATGTCTGAAATGCCTCCTTAATGACCAGCTTTACCTCACAGCTTAGTATTCCTGCCCCATCCTTACCACCAGGAAACTTTCAACGTCGGGTTTTGTAGGGTTAGTGTTCCTGACAGTTTATCATTTTGAATCATCTCGGAATTACGTCATGTGAACAGCAGAACTTTTACAAGGGAAGTAGAAGGAGACGGTGTATAGGGCAGAAAACTTGCACTTTGGCATCAGTTTGCCATTACTTAAAGCCAGCTGTATTGACAGTCTTCATCCTCTGCTCCTCATCAGCAGTGCTGCTAAAGCAAGCTAGGCACTCTTTAATTCCTCCTGCTTATCTTTAGACTGGCTTTGATCTCAAAGAGTAGCTGAGCAAACACCATCCAGCATCTGATGACAAGAATTTGGCGGTGTAAACGGATGACTGTACTCTTTCTGTTGGTCCCATACTTCTTGATGCAAACACATACTAGCAAATAGACTTAATGTGTCTAGCTACAAATATATTTCCCCTATCTGTTTCTAGCTCAAGGGAAAATATTTTGTAACTATGTTACTTCACCCTTTATCCTCTTGCTTGCACTCACGTGCTCTTTTAGACAAAGTTTGTTTGTTAGGAGAATGTTCACGAAATCATGGTAATGTCCAAACGTCATCAACTAGTGTGAATGGAAGAAGCCTAAATAATCTCAAGTGGCTTTACAGTGGTAATTACCTTTCAGTTACCTATGAGTAATGAAACATCATTTTGCTGTTATTCATCACTGATAACACTTTTGCAGTGGAGTAACTTCCACTTCATGGAACTGTCTGGCCTCAGTGCATCAAGATTCATTGTTATCTTATAAAAAATATGGCATTAATTCATTTCCTGGGCCATCGAGTCTAGCATTCTGATACAGCAGGCACATGTATGCTACAATATTGGTTAAAAATTTACTGAACTTGAGGTTCAAACCAGCAGCTACTTTTACCTTACCTTTTTCCATGTTAGGGTATTCAACAGCCTTGCTCTCTTCTTACTTTACTTATTTTGGTGCACAAATAATTTGCTCGAACAATGACTCAATGTTCAGAGAGAGATCAGTGATGAGTGGTGTCCCTCAGGGGTCTGTACTGAGACCAGCACTATTTGATGTCTTCATCAAAAACATTGACAGTGGGATCGAGTGCATCCTCAGCAAATTTGCAGATGACACCTAGTTGAGAGGTGCGGTTGACATGCCTGAGGGATAGGATGCCATCCAGAGGAACCTGGACACACTTGAGGAGTGGGCCCATAGGAACATAAGATTCAACAGGACCAAATGCAAGATGCTGCACCTGGGTCAGGGCAACCCCTGGTATCAACACAGTCTGAGGGGTGAACAGATTGAGAGCAGTCCTCCTGAGAAGGAATTAAGGATGCTGGTGAATGAAAAGCTGAACATGACCAGCAGAGGAACAGGTTGAAGAAGGTGATTTTCCTTATCTACTCTGCCCTTTTAAGACCTGAAGCAGTCCATGCAGCTCTGAGGTCCTCAGCACAAGAAAGATGTGAACTTGTTTAAGTATGTCCAGACAAGGCCACAAAGATATCTTCCCTATGAGGACAAGAGCGTTCGGGCTGTTCAGACTGGAGCAGAAAGCTCTGGGCAGACCTTACAGCACCTTCCAGTATCTAAAGGAGGCCTGTAAGAAAGTTAGGGACAGACTTTTTAGTAGACTCTGTTAATACAGGACAAGGGGTAATCATTTTAAAGTAAAAGAGAGTAGACTGAGACTAGACTTTACAGTGACGGAGTTGAAACACTGGAACATGTTAGCTTACAAGATGTCAGCTGCCCCATTCCTAGAAATATTCAAGGTCAGGCTGAAGGAGTCTCTGAGCAACCTGATCTGGTTGAAGATGTCACAGCTGATTGCAGGGGGTAGGACAAGATGACCTTTAAATGTCCCTTCCAGAAAAAAAACATTCTGTGATTATTCCTTTAAAGTTTTTTCCCCTGTCAATGTGAGTCAGAGAGTGTAGAGAAAAATTCCATAAACCTCCCCAGACTGTTCTTGTTGTAGCTAAAAAAATTTAGATAACAAAGTATAACATCTCTTGGTAAATGAAATAAGTAAATATTGTACACTTAGATGGTGCATCTACTAAGTGTCAGTGATGTCTACAATACTAGATGAAAACTCTTACAGGATTATGCTGTACTGTTCTGAGAAGTATAGCTGACTTGCTTTTCAGGTTTGCAATATAACAGGATACATTTGAAGAACCAGTAGAAAAGCACAAGTTTCCAGTATGAGTACCAGTAGAAAAGACATGAGTTTCCTGAAACTCACATCTGCCTGAAAAAAGGCCCTGCTGTGGGGCTGTTGAGATACTTATTTAACTCTTCACATTATTCCATCTTTTGCTCACGGTATTGGAATGTGACAAACAATATGCTTTTTGAAGGGAAACTAGGGAGTAATTTATCTTCTTTATGTGTGCTAAGCAGAGCAGGAGGGAGAGGCAAGCAGGGATTCACAGCAAGCCATGGAGCAGTGATTAGTAACAGCTGACAGTCTCAAACCAAGACTCTCTTTCTTTGGTTACCTCATTGTAATAACAGAGTACAAAGAACTGATTGTCTTCAAGCCAAGAATCAGAGACTCAGGAACACAGAAAATAGCAGCTCACAATTTTTTTTTGGTAACAAAACACTGCTGCTACCTGCATACAGCAATTCTGAAAAGACATCCTTTTATGTCCAGACACTTGGCCTAAGCTTTCCTGGAAATGGGATTCTTCTGTTTTGCATAAAGCTGATTATTTTCTGTATAAGGAGCGAAAAAAAGTACATTTGCTTATGGAAAAGCATAATGTAATATGGTAAATTATTTAGATTAAGTTAGTTCAATTTGGAAGAAAAAATTATTTTAGTATCTGATTAATTTAAATCCTAAAGCATATGTTCTTACAAGACTGAAATAAAAATGCTAGAAGTTGTAAGACTTCTATCTTATTTCCTGTGGAATAAAAATATTAATATCAATTTATAATGAACGTATTGCCAAAAATATCTACTTTAAACATGAAATACATGGCATCCTATCCAGATACAAGGGGTGAAAATACCTTTGCCTTCTCCATGGTGTCAAGGACATTACTTAGTGCCCTATAAAAATCCATAGTGCAATTTCTTAAAATAAAAGTGGAAGCTTTTAATCTGCTAAAATGCTGGTCTATGTTTTGGCAGACTGTGCCTGGAGTTCTTCACAGATGTGTTTTTGTATGTGCAGCACTTACTGAACAACATTCCACAACTGCATAGTGCTTCTGTTATCTGATTGGATCTATACCATGTGACAAAGCTGTAAACTATTTACTATGCAAATCACCACTGATGTACTTTTTAGCTGCTACTGAAAAAATGTGACATCCTTGAGCATAGAGATGTGAGATTAGAGATGTCCATAAAATAACAGTAGTTAGTGATGCAGTCTAATGTAAAAAATAATTTTTTTCTTACATCTTGGGTATGTAACATATGCTTAAAGAGACACTTATAATGAATTGCTGGAAAAATGGATGTAATTCTAGTCAGAGACTCAAAATTTAAAGAATGGAAAATTAAATTCTCCTCTTCACAAAAAGAGAGAGGCAGACTTCTGTCTGTGCAAAACAAAACAGGATTTAGGGTGTGGGATTATACTGATCAGTAACTTGCCAGAGGTCTATGCTGTAGGCATCACCTTCTCACGTGATCAAAATGTGATTCAGTATTGCTGGTGAGACAGTTCTTGGTTTCATCACTGAACTTCCAGTAATAGACTCTGTTGCAGTGACAGTGTCTTATTTGGATGTTTGTCCACTAGCATCTGACACTAGTAAAATTAATTTTATAGAGTTGGTGCAGCCGCCATCGTTTGGAAAAGCTTTGCCCAGTTGGATGTGACTCAATGAGATTTTAACTAATGGTAGTGTGTGACTAAGGCATTTGGGAACAACCTGGCCTTTAGATTTCTGCTTGGAATTTTAATTTTAGCACGACTTTTAAAATCTCGAGATCATTCCTCTTTGCTAATTCAGCAATATTAAGGCAATTTGGGAAAGAATGGTGTGATATTGCCCCAGATATGTTCAACAAGACTTGATTTTTTTGAGTAATCTGAAGTCACACTACTAACTGCCCTCTCAGTAAAGAACGATTGCTGTTGTTCCATTAGCTACTATCTATACTTGCGCCAGGTTTGGTAATAATCACTCAAAATAGCTCTGCTTGGTGGGGGTTTTTTGTTGTTTTTTTTTCAGAAATTTTGTCAAGTGATACAACACCGATCTGTGCATCTGTGTCCAATTTAGAAGGGCTCAGTGTTCAGTTTGCTTTCAAGCTAGCAGTTCATTCATCTGCTGCTGTTTTAGCCATTGATCTTCCAGAGAATTTATCTAGGCTGTTCATGGAGGTAGTGCTTTCCTTTTTGTCTGTGTTGCACACACCCTCCTGGTGTTCACATGTTCTTATAATCCTTTCAGTTTGTTACATGCCTTTCCATGTGCCATGTACTTTTTTCCAGTTTGTACTGTTTTGCAACAGTATTTATACTTCCATGGGATGTTCTTGATGGATTTACACATTGCTTGCTGACTTCTCTCTTGTCACAGTTCAAGTATAATTTTAACTTGCCCCAAGTTGAGGTGCTATCTTCATTCACACGAAGCAACCAACATATATCACTTTGAAAGGAGCTCCATGGTGCTCCTGTCCCCCACAGTGATGTAAAACTAGCTCAGTTATTTACCTATGACAGTGGATTCAGCAATGTTGATATAACATCTTTGCAGTCTGAGGAAGTTTGTCCTGAAAGTTATTACTCTCAAGACTGTGTTGACTTTTGTGCAGGAACTAACACAGCAGAGCCTCAGTCTCTCAACAGTTCAGGCACAAATAAGATGTGTCACCACATAATATCTATCCTTGTTAAAAGGAAATGCACAGAACTTTTTCAAGTCCCCGAGTCATTATTTATATGCACTTGAAGTTGCAGAACAATCACTAACTTGACAATACAGACTACTTTTGAATTCTCATTTTTAAAGAATCACATGAATTTGTATTTGATAAGAGAAATTCTGCACATAAACTTTTATGTGGCAGTAAAAAATGAATCTTGTATCAATAAGGCCTTGAGAAACCATCTCAGACTTCCTTTAGCACATGTAGTCAAGTCTATTTAAAGATCATGAAATCTCATGCCAACACAATTGTACAGACATTTTTAAATTTATGAACTAGTAGCATTTTAAAACACTATTTGTAATCCACAAATTAATATCTTAATAATAAATGAGAATATCCTAATGAATAGCGTAATAGCATTTTTTTTCCTTTTTTGCATAGGAGTAAACTGGAACTTAATTACATCCCAAATCTCCACAAGAATTTAAAGGATAACAATCAAATCAAGTTTAGGAAAAAAATACTTTCTATTTGTGAATTTAAGGTCCTCTGGTAATATGCCATATGAATAATAAGGAGTCATTACTTTAGCTGCAATTAGTCTATTATGTTTTAAATTGTCATTATAATTTGGTGGTTTTTTTCATAATTCAGTAATGATGCTAAGGCTCTTCTGAGAACTCATTAAGAAAGTGTGGAACTGGAGTTTCATGTGAACAGGCTTTTGTTTTCCTTCTTTTCTCTCTTTTGTTTCAGTGACCTCTTGAACTTTGGGTCACTGATTCAGTTACAGCCTTGCAACATCAAAGCCATGCATTTTTTTCCTTGTACTTCTTCACCTTACAGACTTGTAGGAGACAATGCAAAAAAGTTGAGACTTTCTCTGGAATACCTGGCAGTAGCAATCAATGCTTTTTAATAACATTTTTAAGCCCTTTTCAGGATGTTACAGAGCTAAGAACAGTTGAAAAAGAGGTTTTGGCTTCCTCAGCTCAATGGCTATATGGTTGCCATCTGGGCATCATCTGCTTGCAGGCAGGATTCAGAAAATGAATTTCTATGAGAGGTTGAAAATACCAAAGAAAGTATTAGCTGATTTCAAACTTAATGAGTGAAAGAGAAGAGAGGGGGTTTAGGTCACTATTATTACTGGACAGTGATCTTCAGCAGCACAGAGAAAGAGCCTACTTATTTTATAACGAACAATTAATCATCCTATTCTGAATTTGAAACATTTAACTTCTTAATGCATGTGGCAATGTTAATGCACAGTTTCATTAGCCAGGAGGCAGATGCTATCCAGGCTTAGTAAATACGTGTTGTCTTAACTTTGTTTTCAGAGTTTGGGAAGTTAAGACATACTGAAATTGCAAATACTGGACAAAGCTTATTTCCAGCGCAAGAATCTATTCATTAGTGAAATAGCCATTCATTAGGTGAACTCTTGACCAAAACCTACTTTCTCTCTAGCTCTGAAAAGAAACTATATTCACTAGAGAAGCTCTGATATTATCTAAGTACTCAGAAGTAAGTCAGACGTGGGTGGTGAAATATCAGAATAAACTAAGTATTTAGCTTTGCATGTGAGTAAAGAGAAAATAAAGAGAGCTGTTTATGGAGGAAAGAATCAGCATCATTATTTTATTTGTGGTGCAAATTTCTAGTACTATGCTGTACTTTTCTTTACCAGCAGTAAGGAGCTAGTGGTACAGTTGTCTGAGGATGAAAAGATGAACTTGTTTATTATTATAACAAACCAAAGTCTGAATCTGAACTGAGACATCTAAAGAAATGCTTGTGTTAATGTACTTAGTCCAAAAATCTCTTTAAAACTTTTGATATGCTTAAAGCCCTTCAAACTCTTCAGTGAAGTAGAGAAGATGAATATTGTTGAAAGATTTAATACAACAGGAGCAAGTTACATTCTCCAAATACTGGAATACCATAAAGCCCAACATTTTTTCAAACAAATGCTCTTTGTTTTGCTACTCTTGACCCTTCAGAATATAATCAGGTTCTATTTGTGAGTTTTCTTTCACAACCAGAGGACCAGGAATTTAGTTTGCTTCAATACTTGACTTCCAGAGATGGCGACTCTTTAAGAGCAACACCAAGATCTGAAAGCTTCTGTTGGCACAAAAGTTTTCTTTATTTCCAAGTTTCTTCCTCAGTATTAGAACTGAATTGCTATTCACCTGCATGAAAGTGTAAAGAATTTTATCTTTTCCTTCCTAAATGATAGTACTTTTTTTTAACATGTTTCTCTGTATCCTCGTAGTTTTTACTTGTCTTTGTAGATTATCATTAGTATATCTACTTTTGATATACTCTTGCAGAGGAAAAGGACCTTTTAAGATACTACTAATAGAAGGAGTACATACAACTTCCGAGACTGGTGAGCAAAGGAACCAAAACTTAAGAGCTTGCCATCCCAACTGCTTTTCTTGCTAGTTTGCTAGATATAACTGTGCTCACAGTAGCAGGAACTGAAAGCTTGGGATGTACTGAACTGCTTTTTTATTTGCTAAGTGTACAAACCTCTGAGGAATCTGTTTGTACTCACTGGACATGTCCCTCTTTCATGAAGAAATGCCATGCTTTACCATGATGTACACTTGTTCAAGATCAAAAACATTAAACTACAAAAACTCTGTTGACCTGAGAAACAGTGAGACAGACAATTCAAAAAAGGAATACCCTGAAAACAGGCAGGGGCCTGTAGAATTTCTTTTACCTCATTTCTGGAATTCAGATGGCACCTGCTACCTTGCAGAGGCAAGTAGATGGGCTTCTAGGTAAACAGAATTAGCTTGCTATAGTATCAAGCAGTGACATCTTTCAGTCAAACCTGGAAAGACCAAATCCTAGAAAGAATCAAAGGTGAAAGGCCTTGCAAAACTGAAAAATGTGCTGTCAGGAAAGCCCAAGTAAAATATCTGATGCAATGTATAGAAGTGGCAGAGTATACCTAGAATTAGCTCAAACAGATGCTTTCTAAAATCAGTCATAATCACAAAAACCCACTCATTTCTGGGACTGGTGGTATGTCACAAGAGTTTTGCTTCAAATCAGCAGTGTACCAGCACCTTAGACTCACCTGTGTAATGAAAAACAGATTTGACTACGTGACTCTGGAAGAATTCACAAGAGAATTTCCATCCAATTAAGACTGGCAATTCTTTAAGGAGAATCTAGGCTTCAGCAAACGTTTTGCCATTTTCATGCTGCCTCAGGCACTCATCTGAAAACAACTTTGACAATAAAGGAATAAGAAAAAGGTATTTTACCCTGTGCCAGCCACACCTCTGCAAAAAGTTATCAACTATGAAAAGGAACTATGATACAACTGGAAATCAATTCCTATCAATGAGGCCAGCTATTGTATAGTTGCCATTATTATCTCTTGAGAAATTCTCCACGCCATAAACAACAGCATCATTTATACTTTTTTTAAATTCATTTTTCAAGATCTGAATTGGAGGATATAGAATATATCCAGAAACAAACCAAAGGTAATAAAAAAATAGGCACCCACAAGGGTGTCTGGATGAAAGGAGTTGTAGCAGGTGCAGGAACTGCTTTGTGACTCCTTAGCATTCAACTCAAATCACAGATATTGCTGCGCCTTAGTTATATCTGCAGTCTCAACACAGAATTTTTAGAGATTTTTCTGCTCAGCATCTCTATTTGCTCCTACTTATCCCCCATCACCAGTAAGGGCTGTGATATGTATTTGATACCAGGAGGAACAATTAGCTGGGGAGCCTTCCTTCTCTTCCAGACAATCCAGCATCTTACAGGAACTCAGATCCAAAGCTTGAGTCCTGTGGTGCTGCACAGTAGACCTCTTCGTTCTCCATTGCTCAGAACTCAGATGGGACATCCAGCAATGCTGTCAAGAGCCTGGTTTAGTAATGATGGTAATGATGGATCTGCCTTATAAGAGTTTATAATCCAAATACAGATCTAAAGGACGGTTTGTAGGAGAGCCAGCAATTAGCTTGGAGAATTAAATGGAAATAATGTTTTAGGTCAACAACTGTCTGTTATCAAAAAGTGGAAAAAAAATCAGAGTGAAAACAAGGGTAGGGGAATTAATGATAGCATTAAAACCCCCTGCTTTGAAAGATGGCAGCCTTCTTCATGTGGTTTGATCTGCAGTCAGTCCTTCTATGATGATCTGCACAGATGATGCAGTTATTCAGAAAGTACTTTGGGTCTTGTCACATTCTACAGTGTTGATGAAATGATGATGTGTTAGTCCTGCTGGTGTTCAACTACTCTCAGTAATGCCCCTGGGAATTTTCCCAAAATCCAGCCTCAGAAATTTTCTTCATTAGACTCTTCCTGTGTTGACGGGCAGTTATAACAAAGACAAACTGACAAGGAGGCAAATACAGTGGAGTTGGGTATATTCTCATGTAGGAAATGAGGATGCAGGTGACAGTGTGCTGGCTAGAGCTAAAGAGGTGAAAGGAGTAGGAAAGTGAAAGCCCACAATGCCTGAATGAAGCCTTTGTGTATCTAACCACGCTGTGTGTAATTCTTCACAAGTTTTCAGGCTGTTTGTGTCATATTTTGGTAATGGCCCTTACCCTGTTATTTGTCAACTTCCCAAAAGTGGGACAATTAGGAGGTGCTGATGTAGTTGTGCATACTTCTTTCCTCCTTTCTTGACATATGGTGGCCTTAGCTCTTTTATTTTTAAGTGTAATTTCATGCCAGTGGAGTGAATTTACATGTGTTGAAGAGGAGATGATTTTTAGACCCTAGAAAAGCTCCTTGGTTTTGAACTGGTTCTTGAAGACCAAGGTGTGTTGAAAAGCTGAAACTGTAGACAGTCATCATTGCCTCAGACCAACTGGTAGGTAAAATTTTAACAGGTGAAAACAGAAATTCTACAGAGTGCAAAAGCAATATGAACCTATGGAATAGTAGTTCAATGGTTGGTCAACTCATTTCTTTGCCTACACCTTTATCTGACAACAGATTCTTACTGAAAGATGACAATGAACAGAAAAAGCATTAACTGCCCTCACTTGCTTTCCCTCATCTGGGGAGCAACAGCGACCAGGGCCTTCCTAAATTGCTAGTTCCCAAAATTTAATAGTCGATAATGATCGTACCTGTGAATTCTAGCTTCATTTTGAAACTATCAACTCCTGGTTTGTGGTGCTGTGTGCTGTGTGAAAAAGTACTTTCTTTTCTTTGCTATAAACACACTCCCTAGTTATTCCATAGGACACCCTGTATTTCTTGGATTATGAAAAATAGTTAGGAAATACAATAATAAATAGTTACTCCATCTAAGCCTCTATGAATAATTCATGATTTCTATGGATGTTTATGGCAAACTTCTATGGCTGTACCTTTTTCAAGTCAAGAAATAGTAGTCTATTTAATCCCTCTTTGTATTTCCCTAGAACTCCATTCCATTAATAAGCCCTGTCACCCTCTCTGGACTGCTCACAGTGAGTCTGAGGCCCGTGCACTAATGCTCACTTCAGAGCTTGTGATTAGGTGTACTAAGGTGTAACATGTTCCCCTTTCCCAGGTGTATTACTTTGCACTTGGCATCATTCTGGTTTACCTGTCATGTTATCACAGAGTCATTCATTATTGAAAACATCATTCCGTACAGTTTCAGTCTCCAATATCCTGAACAAAATGCTTGCTCTCAGTGTCCTAATTCCCAAAATGCTGAGGCTTGGTTTTCTATTTTGGACATTTTACCGTACAAAATACGAACCCAAGTTTTTTCTATTTGCAATCTAACCTAGCTGATTTTACATTTTGCAGTATTTTTGAGTTTTTCCATTTTCAAATTTTCTGGTTTTAGGTAATGAATTCATACTTGTCCCTATTAAACTCAAAAAAGAGTTTTGAATTTCCCCTGAAACATTTTTAAGTCCTTCTGCCATTGTTTGAAATAGAAATGTTAACACAGAGACAGCGTGGTTTTAGAGTGGTCCATCAGTGCTCAGGCAAGATGCTTTAACTACTCCAAATAATTTTTGCTTATTGTTTGGGCAGTGACTTTTCTGTCAGTAAGCAAAGTTTTGATGTTATGCTTTTGAACTAAGATATAAAATCAAAGCTAAATCTTTCTGGATGGGATATTGCTCCCTATTATTAATTCAACTGGAATTCCATGCAGAATGCAAACTGAATAAAAGTATATCCACCTGTTATTCAGTGCTTTGTGAAACAACTGAAAACTATTGATCCAGTAACAAAAGCTATATTTTGCAATGAAATTTAAATCAGCCTTTAATTAAGGGCTACTGGCATAACTGAATTATTTTAGAGGAGTTTTTTGTTTTGCTGTCTTTATTGCAGGCTTTGTTCTTGAGCACCCTTGCTATTTGTGCATTGCTGCTTGCAGAGACTAAGACTTTAAAAACCATATTGCTGCACACTTTCTGCTTGAAATGCTCTATATCCTGCTCAGGTTTTCTTTTTTTATGGTATAGTCAAGTTTTCTTTTGTACAGACTGTCACTTTATGTAAGAATTTTTGCTTTTACTGCATTTTAGTTTTTAATCAGATCTGTGTTCACTTAGAATAATTCTCTCAGGCTCTTGTGAAGATAGATTTCTGTGTATTGCTTATTGAAAAATTGTTTAAAAAACAAGTTACAATTTAAATTTAGGAACTTTCCTGTAGCTCTTTGCTTTTAGTAATTGCATAGATTAAGATATGTAACACTTTTTGAGGAAGAGATTCCATCCAAGGGTGTATTTATTGCGCAAATATGTATGACATTTTATTATGATTTTCTAACATGTATGCCTTGGACAATGCTTTGTGACTTGCAACTGAGTATGGTTTGCTTCCTAGTGGATCAATTTTGGTGGACCAACTTGTTTAGGAAATCAGTCAAACTGATGTCCATCTGCATCTTGCATTCTGAATCTGCATATAGGTCTTTGTGTTTTGTGTTTTGACGTGAAAGCTAACGTTTCTAGGTGCTGAATGCTTTCTAAGTTATCTTTTTTATTTTTAAATTTTTTTTTAAATGTAGCTGCCTGCTATTAAACTCAGGTTTTTAGCTTTTAAAATCTTTGTCCAAAATATTTCAGAATTATATTGTGACAGAATATTTCAGAAGATAAATGACATTAATTATGAAACTTATCTTGTCCGCATTCACTTTAAAATTGTGGAAGGGAACACTATAAGAAGGTTCCAATTTTTTAATCTCTGAGTGCCTATCTGAATAATAGTTAACAAAGGCTATGTGCCAGGCTTGATAGATATTTATTTTATACAAAAATACAGATATTTGCAAAGCAGGTCTTTAGTTATGTGTGGTTTCATGCTTGTATATTTTTAGCTGCTGTTAGTCTGAATCTTCCATAAAGATGCTAGTTTGAGATTAAATTGCTTCTGAACATGGATGAACGTTTGTAGTATTTCTTCAATTGTTCTTCTAACCTGTCAGGATATTCCTTTACAAGATGACAGGAGCTTTACAAACTTAGTAACTCCTGTGCCCACACTTTAAGCCTGTCTTTATTTTGGACTCAAAGATCAAAACATGAGTTTTCTTTTGCTTGTGTGAATGTTCACATTAAACAGCGCTGTCACCCAGTTATGTAAATTGCCCATGTAAATACTTGTAAGGATGTATGAAATGATGTGTGCATAAATTTAACAAATACATAAAATTAGAGCTGCCATGCAATTCAGCTTTTATGATGTTGTCATGCTTATAAAGCATTGGGCAAGGAAGAAGGAGGTAAGAGTTGCTTAAAAAAGAAGGGAAGTTACTTTTTAAATAACATTTTATGCATTAAAAGAGAGGCACAAATGAAAGAATAACACACTCCTGGGATGTCCATGGATTGGTTACTCATAGCAGGCTTACTATTACAGATGTCTACAGGATTCCTCTGTACAAAGATTCCAAAACAACTATACTAGTTGCTCAAATACACTGACAATCCAAAAAGTGCTTCACTCAGAGAGAATTTGTCAATTCTCTTCTTTCACCTGTGACTATAGTCGACTAAACTCAGATCAGTATAGAACTTTTCATTGACTGGACATTGATCTGGTGGGTACTGATTACTCTGACCACTACAATAATTTCTTTAGGAGTTGCTAAAACCAGAGAATTTGGGGAAAATAGGAAAATTTCCCAATTTTTAGAAGCTGGAAAATGGATCATTGCTCTAGTCACCAGCTAAACTGATTAAACATTGCCTAACTGCTCCTAAGTCTTCATGTATGAACTGAAACAGGAGGGCTGTATTTTTTTTAAACTGAAACACAGAAGTATGAGAGTGACTTTTGTTAATGTTTTCACCTTCCAGCTTAACTGGGAGTACCCAAGATGTTTCACAGGCATAGCTCTGTCCTGCCACAGTGTACTAAAAGGAATTACTAATAGCCCATCTTTTTTTTTCTTTGTTTCTTGGAAGAATGATAATGCTGACTCCACTGGTCTGTTCTGCCTAAATGAGTTGAAATTGTCATAATCTGTTGAAATTGCCAAAAATATTGTGACCAATATGAGATGGCACCTGGAGCCTATTCATGGGCAACAAACTTTTCTCTAGAATACACTTGTCAGCACATAGATAGGAGAACACTGGAACTACTTAGAGGCTTTTATGAGACCTTACTATGCTTGTATGCTATGATGTGAGTTTAAGCATGAGCAAATTCAAAATTCTGGCTCTTTATGTTTACTGCTATTAGTTTAAGAGGTTAATAAAGGACATTAAAATTGCCAAAATGGAAAATAACAGCAATTTACTAGAGGATAGGAGCATTGATAGGATTTAGCAGTTACATCCAGTTACACTTGGTGGGTCATTTACTGCATCATTCCAATGTTGAGAAGGCAAACAAAAATCACAAAAATACTAATTTTTTTAAATTTAATAATACTAGACTATTTTCTAGAATTACATCTTCGCAGAAGGCTGTGTACAGCTGCTATCTGAATGTGGGAGCCTGTGCCATTGTATCACAATCCCCTGTCACATAGCCTAGTTTAGGTCCATCATGCCATATGCTAACTCCGGAAGAACTATTTTTAGCTTCATGGCTAACACCTTCCTGTTAAGCAGTTGCATCTAGTGAAAAAATATGATCTGTTTATACATATTTGATTATTGGTGATATCATCACAGCTGCAAACATTCATTAGGTAACTCGGGGCGTTTCTACAGCAGGTCTCTCAGTGGTAACCCTATTATATCATTCTTGCTGCAGCTATTTGACGTTTGTTTCAACCTCTACAGCATCACAACTAAACCAGCAACTTACTTTGCATCTGCTGAGCTATGACAACTTAATCTACCTATTTCCATCTTTTCTGTCTAGTAGCTATTAAAAAACTTCGCCAGCCCTACATCTAAATGGAGAAAGAAAGCAGAGATACAAAAGGGAAACATGATTAAGGTTATACAACACGTCAGAGCACTGATTCTGCACATTTTTACATCTATGAGTTGCTTTGGGCAAAATCTGACTTTTCTTCAATTGGATCTCTTCATAGGCAGATGCTGCTTGTCTCCTGACTTCTGTAAGGGAGTGGCTTGGACACTATGTCAAGTTCAGTTGGTTCTTTGAATATCAGCCTTGTTTCATTGTAAGTAATTTCAAACAACTACACCTACATCTTGGCTGTAAATTGTCAAGTCTGCCTGTGCTTTATTACTTTAATCACTTTGTGTGCCTTTGCTTTTATCTCAGTGAGGGGATAGGTCATGTTCCTTACTACTTGTTTCTAACAGTCACCATTCGTTGCATTCCTTTGATAGTGGAAATCAAAGGCATCCCATGTACCTCTGAGGTTAGTTAAGAAGCATACACACATGCAAATTCCAGCCTTCTGCTCTTTGTCAACATTTTGTATAGTTTTTTGTAGTGATAGATATTATGAACATTTTGAAAAAGTCTGGGGACAAAACCTTGTGTCTCTGAATCTGAGGAAAGTTGCTTGTGTCTCCTGCAGTCGTCAGTGTTGTAGTCTGTTTCTGAAATGCTACATCAGAGGGAGGGAAGTTTCTGTATCTTCCAGAATCCATTAACAACAGTTATGTCATGATTTGAATTAGAAAGGGGAGTGAATATAAACAAATATATATATACAAACTCCATCCTAAGATGTTTTTCTTCTTTAATGTGCTTGCTCTTTTGAACAGTTTTTTCATACAGCCTTCCTTCGTGGAAGAAGATTCACAGCCTTTGTGTTGGCATGCAATCTTGCACACAAAATCCTGGGACATGATTAAGATTCATTTGTCCCATATTAGTGTTGCTCCCATTAACAGTTTGGACAAACATTATGTTCTAACGCACAGTGTGTTGTATTCACAACTGGGATCTTTACTTGATCCTGTAATTGCTGACCTGCTGTCTAATCTTTGGTGAGCCAGCAGACCTCATTTTCACGGTTTCTACATTCCCTTTCTCCTTTCCCATCCTGAGTTATGTTAGTAAATAAACTGTTCTCTTACTGTTTACATATGTACAGCAAAAATTAGCCTCAGGTCTTGAATGGGCTTTTTATGCTTTGCTGTGTTTTACTAAAGATACTTGAAAGAGTTGCATAGAATTTAATCCCAGTTCACTTGCATTTAAAAGCAGTGGTCCCTGTGCAACCAAAGTCCAAGCTTCCAAAATTTTGGGAAAGGAGAAGCAACCTGTCTCCAAAACTAAGCTATGACTACAATTACTCAAAATATTTGCAAATAACCCCTATAACATTTCTCTAGACTTAGTATTTGTTGCAAATGTTATGCTCAAACTAGGCTCTTTATAAAGACTGGTTGTGAATCATTTTCCTGAATGAGATTTCAGGAAATACTTATTTTTGTTAAGAAAAGGTACCTTATTCTGACACTCTTATGTTCAGCGAATAACTGAAACATGCAAACAAAACTTGTGGGCCAGTTTCAAGTACTGGAATTTCATTTTTATTATGATTTTGCTTTAAAGGATCAAAAAATGACACTGTGCTCTTAATACTGATGCAATTCTTCCAGTCTTTGCCTATTTCATGATGAGTTGAATGGGTATCATATGTATATATATGAAATTTATATACCTTCTAGGAATAATGCATATTTTAAAATAATTGCGTCAATCAATTTTCACCTCAAATGCTTCAAGGTGTAATGAAATGAGAAAGTATAAACCATTTTGAACTCCTAGAACTGCAGCAAATTCAAAACAGAAATGGAGCAAATTGTCAGCCCTGTGTTTGAGTAAGAATTCAGGTCAGATTTGGCCATAATATAATCCAAATGGGAATTTCATCCATTTCTCTGGTAATTTATGCTGTTTTTCAGATACTGTGCTTTAATTTTGCTTTTGACTTTATAAGAGATACTGATTGGGAATGATGACTTAAGAGTTCTGTCATTTTCAAGACTGTACACAAAGACTAACATAGAGTATGCAGTTGAATTTGTGTCTAGACCATGAAAGACAAATAATATAGATATGCACATAATCATACTTTTCTATAAACATGAAAAGATGGTGAATGGTATGCAAATAACCTCTCTTTTCTCCCAAGCAGATGTTGGTACATGCCTGGCAGCACACACATCAGAAGATAGAATCTCATGGAGATAAGTACATACCTGCTTGAACCACATGCAACAATGTTAAGTCATGAGGCAAATGTGACTAAAAACCTGTGAATGTGATTCTGAATAGTTTCTTTCATGACAGTACCAAAATGTGGTAGAGAAATGTGACTCAGTTGACTTCACCTTTATAGTTTATTTTCTCAGGATCTGTGAATAACCATTAGAACTGTTCACCTGTATAGCAAGTCTCCAGTTTCTCAATTTATCTTTTATTTATATAACAGCCCACGGCTTCTATAACCATTACTTCGATTTTATTGTTTTAATTTCTTTGACATTCACAAAAATTGCAAAGGAATGTAATCCTCCCCAGCCTATTTCTGATATCTCAGAGATTGTATGTTCTGATATTGCCATATAGTTATATTCAGCACACTTGCATAAATGCAAATGGAAGCTCAGAACATCATATCTAGGAGACACTGTCATACCTGGAAACAGCAAAATATTTATTCAAATAATTGACAACTGGAAGAAACAAATATGTTATCAGTGTGAAGACACTGGAGGAACCCTTACGAAGTTAGTTAAGAGGCATCCACTTTGCTCTGCCAAACAAAATACAGGAAATGAGAGATTTGGCTCATGGATACTGAGGGGTCTTAAGTCCGATTTGAGAAGCATAAGGCTTTTCTCTAATGAATTATCCTATAATGTGCAAACAAAGAATCCAACCATACATAAAATTACACAGTAGTGCACCTATAAGGGTTATAGTCAATTATTATTTAGCTATCCAGTAATACCTGCATATTTACTTGTGTATGAGGGTTCTGCAGCAAATATGTAAAAGCATAATTTTTTTTAAAAATATGTGTGTTAAAGAAGGTATTGTACAGAGTAGAAAAGTTTTCCCCATAGATTTTAGCAATAATCTGGGAAATGTCTTTTATTCCCATGAAAAATGACATAGTTCTGCTGTATTGATCTTTTTAAAAATAATTAAATCTGTCATCTGTGAATTGCATTGAGTTTTCTCTGACTGTTACCTGTCCAATTAAAGAAGTATAAAATGGTGTTATTCACCTTCAAAATTACTGTCTCTGTTTCAAAGGGAAGCTCTATGAATAATCCATTTAATATTACAAGACACTTGTATGATAATAGGACAAGCCTTACCAAGAGACAAGATTTCTCTTTGCCAAATGCCTTTCTATAATAAAGGAAATGATTTTTCTAAAAAAAAAAGGGCATAAAAACGACAAAAGGGCTCCAAAGACTTCAAAGGGAAAAAATATAATCCAAAAGAAGGGTATTGGTTGAATCCAGAGAATGAAGATTCTTTTCAGAATAGGATTAGTCAGAAACTCATGGTTTTGGTATTTTACAAAATCTCTAATGAGACCTGATGATACAGCAAATGAGCTTGTTTTATCAAAATGTCACCTCCTTGTGACATTTGTGACTCTCTGAGATGGATTTGCTGATCTTTACCTGGACAAAGTGTTTCTAGGAGGAATGCCAATGCATGTATCATCATAAATTAAATATTATATCACTAAGTAAAGGGACGACTTGGAAAGGAGCATTTGAAGCTTAACAGAGTTACTGATCAGAAGAAAACAGAACTGATGGAATGAAGTTTCTTCCAAACTATCCAATATATTCCACTTATCACCTACGGCCACAGAACTATGGGAACAAGTCCAGAGGAGGCCATGGAAATGAGCAGAGGATTGGAGCCCTTCTGTTATGAGAACAGGCAGAGAGCACAGGGGTTATTCAGGCTGGAGAAGAGAAGGCTTCAGTGAGACCTTAGAGCACCTTCCAGTGCATAAAGGACCTACAAGAAAGCTGCAGTTCAATGTTTAACATGGGCTTGTAGTGACAGGAGAAGAGAAAATGGCTTAAGCTAAAAGAAAGTAGCTTTTAGGTAGATTTAGATATTAGGAAGAAATTATTGGCTGTGAGGGTAGTGAGGTACTGGAACAAGTTGCCTGGAGAACCTGTGAATGCCCCGCCCCTGGAAGCATTCAAGGACAGGTTGGGTGGGGCTCTCAGCAAGTTAGACTAATGCAAGATGTCCCTACCCATGGCAGAAGGGTTGGAAGGGGATGTCCTTTAAGGTCCCTTCCAGTCCAGGATGGTCCTGTGTAAGGTTAAGAGTTGGACTTGATGAGCCTTGTGGGTCCCTTCCAACTCAGCATATTCCGTGATTCTACGATATGATTCTGTATTTTTCTAATCTGTTGCCAAAAGATCAGGAGTTAAGACAGATGTTTTGCATATCTGGGGTTACAGGCATGTGTTATTGCCTACGATCAATAGTTTCAACTTCCATAGGTTTTGGAACTATTTTGTTGAAATAAATGTTATCTTTGGTAACCATCGGACATTGTGGAGGAAGTATCTGTTCAGAAAGTAAGACAAGAGAGTGGAGTACAGAGTCAGGTTCGTAGCTGCTGCATACAGTAGCTACTGCAGTTAAACTGTCTTGGAATTGGGAATAGCATCTTCAGTTTCTCTGTAAGTCAATTTGAACCTCTTATTGTCTCTAAAAGAGCAGTAACAATTATATTTCTTTCTGCAGGTTATAACACTTCTGGGACATGGAATGTTCGTGTTCTCGTGTTGTGATGCATGCATCTATAGCAAGTTATTTAAAAGAACAGATAAAAGTGTAGGGTCTTTTGTTTTGTTCTTTTTGGTTTTTTTTGTTTTACCTGTGACTAAACTGGATACAATTAGTGGCAGGACCAGCATTTGCAGCATTCTCATGAGTAATTCTCCTGGAAACGAAAAGTACTTCACTTCTCGATAGCTCATCTTATATGATCGGAGAGAAAATCCAAGGATTACGCCTGAAGAGAAGGAAAAGATATCCATTACTGACTCTTTTAAAGTAGTAGTAACATCTAAACATGAATATATAGAGAGTACTTACTCAATGCATCTGATTGAAACATGCAGTTGTTATTATGTGCCAGATTACAATCCTGACTTACGTTTTCCAGTAACAACTACTACTGTAAGTAGTTCTACCGAAGCCATTAAGTTATTGCCATTGTTTACGAACAGAATTCCCCAATTTAGTGTTCCCACTGACACAGGCAGCTTTACTGCTGCCCTGTCCCTCTCCTATCCCTCCCCTGCAGCAGGGTGGAGAGGAGAACTGGAGGCACAAAAACTAAAGATCATGAGTTGACATAAGAAAAATTTGCTGGTGACTGCAATGAAATAAGAAAACTAACAGTAAGAACAACAATTTTAATAACAGAGCATGCAAGAGGTGACTGCACACCACGTGGAAACCCCTGACAACTCCCCACCGAGCCCAGCAGGGCCCATTGCCCTGTCCCCAGGAAATGTGTGAGGTGGCATAATCTGGCCCTGGCCTCTCCTGGCTCCTGAGAAAATTAACCCTGTCCTGACCAGACCCAGGACTACTGTCAAAGGTACGCCTTGAGCACTAATGAAAAGGAAACAGCCCTTGCTACTGCAGCCAAGTGTTCTGAATTTTGGGATTTTGAGTGTAATCACACATACAATGCATACACGTACTAGCCACCAAACTTCGAAAGTCTCGTCCATGCCTGTTTACTCTCTGGGGCCTGATCCTGAAGATGTGCTTCAGATTGGAGGAGATAATCAGGACAGGGGTATTTGAGAATCCCCTTGCGTTTTTGGCCTTTTCACAGCCAAACAGCAGCAGGATGTAAGTAGTTTTACACGCGTCTACCTTCAGAGACACTGGTGCTTGCAAAGAAGCAGCTAATTGGTGTTGGAAGGTCTTACAGGAGGACTAAGTGATGGGTCTCACTGCCTGAGGGACAGGAGGAAGGGAATGCTCGGATCCTTTTATTTTCTGGGAACAGATAAATGATGCTTGAGATAAAAATGGAAGTCAAAATGGGCTCATGTGTACGAATCTAAACCTCTCAGCTACCACTTTGTAGATTTTGTCTTGTACTTGGCGTTATCTGCTTTATCTGCATATTTAGTTAGCTATTTGGTTAGCCGATATAACAATTTGTAACTGATAAATGGCTTGGTGCCTATTTGATGTAGGTCTTCTATATCCAGCCAAATGGGGCTTTATTTTGAACATATTAACCATAAAGATGGTGAAACTCAGCTATCATCCCATTCGTGATTCCATGTTCTTCCCCACTGTCTAGTACTGACATTTGGGCTGACTGTGACTGCACAGAAAGCTGGATCAGAGGATTGATCCTGCTACAAAAAGGATATACTTTACTTTTCAATTCCCTGGGGCAATTTTTTTTGCATGGCTACACAAGCATTGGAACCTTTGCAGATAGAAATGTACCTTGGGTAAGAGTGGGAATGGCTTTTTTAGCAGATAGGCAGACTTAGCTTTCCTAAAATTTTAGATGAAACTGCCTTCTCAGTGATGTTAGGCAGCAGAGCATTCAAGTTCTCTTCTAGATCCTGTTAGAGCTTGAGTATATCCTGAAAATGCTGTACCATTAAACACTTCTGGAAACTGCTAGTTCCAATTCATAATAACTTTGTGGGGTTTTTTTAAAGTAGTATTTTTGATTGGTACATCCATAGAGCAGGTAGTTTCTTCATACCGAATTTTGCTGGTTAAAATAAACTGTTATGCCTCCTAAACTAGCCTACTGACATCTGCTGATGTAAGGGAACAGCTGCAAATCTCAGTTTAGTGACTCTGTCTGTCTAATCATGATTTAGGGGCTTCAGCAGACTGTTTAAGGCAGCGGAGTCCAGAAACGGTGTGGGTAGAACAGAAAAACTCAGTGTTACACGACGGGAGAAAAGTGATCAGAAGGCTACTGGCATCACGAAGGGAGTTCATGCTATGAAAGAGAGTGGCAGGACTAGAAGATATTTTCTTTAGTCTCATTCATGTTCTGCAGACTCAGGTAACTACAGTGCATTTTGCATAAATGGTTCTTTTTAGTAAAATTACATCAGAGGGGAAGACTCTGAATGATTCTTGTTTAAAAGACCTGCCTAAGAGTTTCCCTTCTTTTCAATAAGATTTTAAATTCCACTGCAGTGTTACTCATTATTTTCCCTTTATATGAGAAACACATTTCTCAGATATAAAGAATCCATCTGGACCTTTTGTTTCTGTACTTAATGAGCACTACATTTTGACATTTGGGTAACAAGCAAATAGAGCTAGACTGGTTTCTTACTTAGGCCACAGTTCTGCAATTAGTTCCACATGAATTAATCTCTGCACTATTACAAAGCCTCGCTGAGGTTGGTAAGGGTTTCTGAGGCTGCTATAAGAACTAGTCCTTATGCTATGCTATAAGGGCTTGATTATCTGTTCCACTACTATCCAAGCACTACAAAATGACCGAAGAGAACCAGATGGCTGTTTGAATGAATGTTATTTGTAGTTTCTGAAGCTCTATGTAAACCTGTTGAGCCAAAACTTACAGAGTTTTTTTGTCCTGAAGTGCTCTGTGCATAATTACAGGGCTGCCCAACACCACAGTTTGCAGAAAGAATTTCTGCAATGTGAAAAAAAAAATGTGGCCTGGTAGTGTTTTCTGTTGAAATGGGTCGACACCCAACAGTTACTAATCCTTCAGCCTTAACCTTAGCGCTGCTATTAAATTATATATAGGCATGTCTAAGATATGGCAACCAATCTTTGACTCATTTTGCCTGCTGATAATAGAGCTATGGTAGCATTTGTTTCACAGGTATTTCTGAAAATTAATTGTGTTCACTCAGTGATCTTAGCAGCTTAAAAAGAAATTCAAGCCAACTGTCACTGTAGTCAATAGTAGTAAAGAGTCACACTGAAGAGTGGTACTGAAAGCAGAACAGCATGATTTCACCAGTCTCTCTTGATTTTAGAGAGGAGATTGAACTTTATTTTGCATGCTACCTAGTTACTGGGTATTACATCTTGTCTGACAAAGTTTTATTAATGAAAACTGTTCTTGAAACAGACAAAAACTTAGCAAGGTAGCCTTGCCTTCTTTGAATCAGTTTCTCAGAACCAACATTCACAGCCTTACAATTGTGAGATAGCAGCATACAATGATGATTTAAAGATAGACACAATGACAAAGCATCAAAATTAAGTCATGAAACAAGACCTGGCAGGAGGTACTAAACCTTTGGAAGGCATGCAGTATTCCAATAACTACTATCCACTACTTTGCATGTGGTGAGAATGGTAGTGCCTAGCACCATACATGATCTATATTGGGAAGATTAAATATTGGAACTGGCTTTTCTCAGTAAAAGTTTCAAGTTTCAGGTTAATTCTGAAAATTGTACTGTAACAAAGCCTTGTGTGATACAAGCTCCCACAACCTGTTGTGCAGGTTTCTGTCTACCCTTTGTAACAGAAAAGAACAACTAATCAAGGCTATCAGAGTCTGACTTCTCAAATAGTAAATGGTGCACCATTTCTACACTGCAAGAAAGAGTAGGTTTCTCAACAGAATTTTTTAGACTTCTTCTGGACAAAAATCAGTGTGCTTGTTTAAGTTAACAATAATAAAAATAAATAATCTATACAGTTCATAATGAACAAGCAAATTTGAAAGATTTTTCAGGTGTTCTTGTCAATGACATAGTCAAATTTATGGAAAAATTTATTTGCAGATACTCCTGGTGACAATCAGGACAATCTTTGCACTAATAATTTTATTGTATTTTCATACCATTGTAGATGTTCAAAATAACTTCCAATCTATAGGAATACAGTGAAGAGAAGACTTAAAACTTGAAAGGAGCAGAAAGTGAAAATAATTCTGGCAGTGTTGGTAAAGAGATGAAAATGACAGTAGATATGATTTGGAATTCTCTATTCCAAAAATAGGATACTTGCAGATACGGGGTACCACAAAGGAAACAAATAAAGTCTTCATGTGAGATTTTAAAAACTATACATATACTCTAATGGCTAAGAAACATGCAGTCTTCTATATAAAATTTTTTAAATGAATTAACATCAAAGTGTGATGAAGTGGGCAATAAAATCATGGTAAGCAGCAAGACAAAATACTTTTGTAATATGAAGTTATAGAAACACATACCATGGACATGGTTGCTTTTTATAAATAAATAACTCCCCCCTCACATAGTTTCCTAAACTGAATTTGAAAGCGAACTTCAAAATCCTGCATGGAGAAAATGAAGTTCTTAATTATGTTACAAAAATGCCTCAGTCTCACATCAGTAGAGAACTGTTTTACATGATTCCTTGCATTGCATAGATGAAAAGGGCTGCATAACTATACATGAGTTTCAAACACCACATCAATTAAAAAAAAAAAAAAAAGAACTGTAACTCTTAGAAGATGAGGCTTTACCCACATCTAAATGTTCATTCAAGAACTTCAGGGAAGCTTACGTCTATCCTCCTCCTTGGCCCACTCAGAAGAATTAGATACAAAAATTTAATAATTTTTTTATTACTTCGAGTAATTAATAATTTTAAGTCTAAGTTATTAAAATGAATTCTTATGACCTTCTTGTCTCTAATTTTAGAATCACACAGAAATTATTTGGAGCTAGTATTTTTTTACAATGTCCATGCTCTCGGCTGTATTTTCATGCAGAAAATAGGAAAATCTAGCAGTTTTACTTGTTAATTGATCAAGCTTCTCTTGGGAATATTTCAAGATTAAATTATTAGGTTTTTGATCAATGATGGTGCAAGAGCTGCTCTTTCTTTATCAGCGCTTGCCAGTTTAAACAGAACACACCACTGAGAGATACACACACTTCTGCTTTTTACTATAAATCTCAAAACACTGTTAAATGAGGTCCATGTCAATATCCTTTTCTTTAATAGAAGTACAGAATGACTTTTTCTTTTCCAACAGGAAATAGAAAAGTTCGAAAATATCCAGAAGAGTTAAGAATATCTTGAACTAGGTAGAACAGTGCACTGAAGTTAACAGCTGTTAATAGACCAGTTCCAGAAAACCTTGCAGCCAGCAAGAAAATAACATTTTGTTCTGTAACAGAAATTGGGCTAGAGCCATCAAGAGAATCAGACTTCTACCAGTTTAATGGAATACTGTATATTTTTATTAGCAGCACAGCCACTTCATTCCTACCTTCCTGCAGAGCTCTGGAATGACTGCTTTTGTTCTCTGGGTAATTTGTTTCTGCTTAATTTATCATTTTGTCCTGACACCTTTTCTTCTGACAATCAGCTTCAGATAAGTGTATTTTCTTGAGACAAACAGGTAAATGACTGCTCTAGTGATAAGAAATACTTCAAGTTGCCGGCAAAATCCCAGTCTTTCTTAATCTCTTCCTTTGCTTGCTACAAGAACCATACAATTCACTTGCATAACTTTAATTTTCATAATTTTTGTTTTCATAGTTTTGTATTGAACCCTTATCGCCTGGTATATTACCCACTCCTTCCTTGCTTTCTGGTTTTCCTTATGTAGGTAGGTACATTCCCTTTGAAACCATCTTGTTGATCCTAAATACCAGGTTTTAACTGCATGATGCAACTGCAGCAGAGAGATTAAGGAATTTGTTCTCCAGGTTGCTCTATTAGATGTCTATATTGAAGTGGAATATGGGTTAATTTGGACACAAGCAGCAACCTCTCTGCCTCAGAGATACTGTAAGGGGAGTCAGAAGAACTAGATATCCTAGAAAATGACTGGGATCCAGAAAAGATCTGGGACCTGTAAACAAGTCCAGAGGAAAGCAAATGTACAGTGAAGTAAAAGTCCCACTGATGTCAAAGAGTTTTTCACTGAAGTCAGTGTGTCACTTTTGCTTAGAAGTCACAAGAGTGCCATGATTCTCACAGCTGTGCTGAGGAGCTGCAGTCCTGCAGTACCTCAGGAACATCTGCCCTCTTAACCTGACCCTAAAGATTTGTTGTGAGAGATACTGCTTTTCAAAAAAAAACCCCATGCCACACGTCTAACATCACCATTCAGTTAAAATTTGCAAAGATACAGAGATGGTTTATAATAAACATGTTTTATGGGTATTTGGAATTAGACTAACATTGATTCTTAGTTTGCCACTCAAAATCAAGACACTCAAATCATCTGCCTAACTCTGGAGAAGCCTGAACCCCTGGAACACCTTTATAGCTATGTTAGGCACCTGCACGCTGCCTTTACCTGCAGGCACACCAACCCCTCCCAGAATTTTGTGGACAGAAGACATACAATTGGAGTGGGGAGTCTAAAGCCATAGGTAAGAACTGATGTAACTAAGAATTGTAAAATCACTGTTTTATCAGGTACTGTCTAAATCAGGCACTTCTTAAACCAGATCTGAGGATATAACAGCATCTAAGTTTGTAAATAAATCACTGAAGTCTGTCCTTTGCTACTTCTTTGCTCCATTTTTAGCCTCATACACTTTTTCCCTTCTGTGTCTATTTTTTTGGCTCGTTTGCCCTTCGTCCCCAATTAGGAGGTAATTTCCTTTGAGAATATGTCCAAAAAATTGTTGCCTTTTTATCCAATTCCATTTCTTCATTTGCCTTCCATTTTTTTTCTCTTATTTACTTTGAACTGTTTCTGCATGTCTTTCTAACTTCTCATCTTTGACTTTTTTTTTTTTTTAAACAAGCAATTGCAGAGTATTTGTAGAGGATTTGGAATGAAGAAGAGTTTTCACTGCTGGCAATGAAGCAAACCATTCTTAGTGGAATAGGAGCATTATTCCCAATTTCATCTTCAGACGAGAGACTTCATTGAAAGACAAACTATGCTTAGTTTATGTACTCTTGTTAGTCTCTAAGCTATAAAAAAAATATTTTTGATGCAAAAAATAGCAAATAATTCTATGCAAATGCAGGAATAACATGCAAATTTAAAAAGATTAGGCATTCATAGTGTATGTCAGATCATATTTTATGAAGTATTATTTAAAATCATGGTACTACTCAGTGCTTTACAAAGTCGGCACAGTAACTCTTTTCCGCTTGGCTTTACTTTGATGCTTCAAGTTTTTGACTGATGTTAATGTATTTATTCCCAAAAAATACAGATCTCAACAGGTAAGAAAGAAGTGCCCTGAAAGTTTTCACAATTTCTTTCCTGTCTTAACATTTCTTTTGTTCCTGTTTTTTCTCCACTGGTAACTGATATATTCCTGAACAGCAATGAATTCTATTTTCCCTCCCACGGTTACGGCTGCTCACTCATTTTATTTTTTTTTACAGTATAGTATCACTAAGGAATCACTAAATCTGTGAGACTGAAATCCCTCAGGGCCAAAAACTTTATGCAAATAAGCACAGAAAACACTTCTCTGAGGAACTTCTACTGTAGAACAACAGAGAGCTTGAAGTTAGACATTGAGAGTTGCCTTGGATCTTTAGTTCCACCTTAGACATGCAATACTAACAGTTCATTGTAGGCTAGGCTGTCTTGATATGCAGTTTTACATCATCATTAGCAGGATATTCAAATTATGCACTCTTATCTCTGTGGAGCTAGCCCAGCTTTGAATTCCTACAGAGCCACCTGTTAATTTAGCTTAGTGCCGATATTCTAAATCTGTAACTGACATGTTTGCCACTGAAGATTAAGTATCTTGTTGAGTCAAGATATGCCTATGCCAGAACTATTTGGATCACGAAACATAACACGTGGCAGTCTTTGTTAAAAGATTTTAAAGAATCTTTTTTATCCATTATTTTGCTGATACATGCACACAACCTGGACAGACTGAGAAGCAGCACTTCCTGTTGTAGAACACAAGACCTTTGCCACATCAGGTGTGATTGTTACCGTAACCTTTATCTATGTTTGATTTGGCATTCAGTGACTTCTTTCCATAAGGAAATAAAGTCCATGGCTGAAATTCATGGAATCATGTTACCATCTCCTGAAAAATTGGTCAGGATGCTTAGAGACCTAAGCTGTTTGATTTCATTACTTCAGCCACTTCATCATCCTGTGATCCCTAAAAACTTGAGGATTACTGTGAAACTATTCATAACTATAACCTTCTTCCTATATAGCTTATTAGCCAACAGGCTCTTCCAACACATAAATTTCCAAAAATGTTTTATTTCAGTCAATTAAGAAGATGTATCATGCTTAACTTCAGAGTTAGCTCAAGACAATTAATTTAGATGTAGTCTCCTTATAGGTAATGACTTCCCACTGTTAGATATTATTCGGAATAGTAGAATTTCCCTATCCTAAAGGTGACAAAAATGGCAATGAGAAAATTGTACCTGGGACAATACTTAATTACATAGTTAGTACCTGAGTTCAAACTGTAACCTTTAAAATCCCTTCAGACAAAAAAAACTTAGTTCTGGAAATCTGAAATGTTAATGGGTACTTTTTCATTTGGTTTGGAAGACTCCTTCCTCGCTTCTCACTATTCTACTTGTGTTTTTCTCAGAATTGCCAAGGCCAAAACATCTATTTTCCTAATTTCCGTCTGAATCCTGGGGATCTGAAAACTGAACACAACTGACACACACAGAATGCATAGAATCTTCTGGACTTGGGATGCCCTGTGTTCCTGTTCTTGCCCAAAGCATCACTTCACAGTCTGTGGCTCCAAGTTATAGGTGAGCATTTTAGCCATTAGGTTAAAACATGATGCTGCATTTTGCTTTCTTTCTAAAGACATACTTGTCTTTAGAATTCTTGCATTTCTTTCAGCCTGATAACAGAACTTTGAAGGGAATGATGGAATTGCATCCTTCTGGTAACTTGCTTTTTGAAAGGAAAATAATAACTCCTCAGTTGCTGCTGACACCATACCCAAGGTGAGGGCTCTCATATTTTTGGATCTTCAATGGATGAAAATATCTGGCATGGTCCTGACTCATTCAGAAAGGAGCGTTAGTCCATATGTATGTTTTTCTCCTGACAGTTTTAAGTTGCATGCTTAGGTTCTGGATTTCCGAGGTTGCCCTTTTGAGTCTTCTAGCTCTATGTCATGCACTAAAAAACATGGATCTCATGTGGATTCCATATGCAGATTTCTTTGCTTAAATTTTAAGCTTTGAAGGACTTGATTGCATTCATGTCTATTTAATATACGTATTTCCAAGTCATAATTCTTTTAAAAGACATGAAAACATATGCAGTAGCTTTGTATTGACTAGCTTTGGTTAGTCCTCACAGGAATTCCCTCATTAATGGCTCTGCAATACAAAGGCAATTCTGGTCTTTATATATATATATTTTTAGCCCTTGTGCATGGTAAATCCAAAGCATTTACTAGAGCTAGTTTGGGCAATCAGATTATGTTTCAATGTTAATTATGCTAAACACTTGAGCCCCATCTTTTATAGACTCTTTTTTGTTTATTTTTTTAGAAAAAATCAATTTCCAGTCATACCAAATTACAACAAATGGGGAAAAACAAGCATGCACTTTGTAACTCACAAGCTGATTTCCATTTATGATCCTGTATCCATACCAATACAAAATACATAAGCATGTCAAATGTCAAGAAAGATAGTACATTTTTTCAATGTAGAGAATTGAACAAGAATTCAAAGAGTGAATGTAAATGCTGCTAAAAGAAAGGACATGGGAAAACAACCATACAATACAAGTAGCAGTAACATCTCATTACTGTCCTGATTCTCCTCTTATTCTTCTGGTTTTCTTTGCTTCTTTTCCAGCTTTTAATTACTTTCCTCTTGTACAGTTCATCAGACCTATTATTTTACTCTTTCATTTAAAAAACCTCTTATAAAACCTATCATCAAAATAAATTTCTCTTGTATGGATTTTAAAAGGTTACACACCCTGTAGTTTCATTGTGTTGATTGAAAGTACAAACAATGTCTGTACAGCTTCAAGTCTGATGGGCTGACATAATAAATGGAATAATCCAGTTGTTAGTAAAATTTCTCTGAAATAATTTAGATTTATTCTTTCACTATTTTCCATGATTTCTTCTCTATTCCATATTGTATACTTTTGTTGTATCCATGAATAATTTAGAAATCCTTGGTGAGGAGCTTAGTTGTCCTGTAATACACATTGTAGACATCATAGCATATTCTTCAAACAATACAGTTGGAGTAATTCGTTTGGAAGAAATATCTTAACTTCTTATTGTTTGTTTTTTTGTTATCACTTGTATTGCCTTATTGTTCCAAAGGTCCAGATTAAACTGAAATGCAACATGCCTCAAAACAAAGATAATATGAAATATGATAAATCCCAAAGAATCATAGAAAGGTTAAAAAAGAGCTCTAAGATTATCAAGCCAAATCATTAACCTAGCACTGCTAATTCCACCACTAAACCATGACCCTAACTGCCACATTTACATATATTTTAAATACCTCCAGGGATGGTGATTCCACCACTTCCAAAGCCTGACAACCCTTTCAGTGAAGAAATTTTTTGTAACATCCAATCTAAACCTCCCATGCTGCAACTTGATGCCTTTTCTTCTTGTCCTATGGCTTGTCACCCAGGAGAAGAGGTTGGCCCACACTAGGCTACCACCTCCTTTCAGGTAGTTGTGAAGAGCAATAAGGTCTCCTCTGGGACTCATTTCATTCAGTCTGAGCATCCCCAGCTCCCCCTGATGCAACTCGTCAGACTTGTGGTCCAGACCTTTCCCTACATTTGTTGTCTGTCTCTGGATGTGCTCCAGCACTTCAGTGCCCAGCTTTTTGTAAGTTTACTTACTGTAAGATTACTGAATTCTAATCTAAAACGAAATTAAACACAAAATCTGAAAGAAATGCACAGTAAATTAAAAGAAGTGGGAGTATGGACAGAGGACATACATCAACTAATGTGACTACATGGACTACTTTATACAGTAGGTGGTTCCAAAACACGATTTTCTTTTAACAAGGCATGAAAAAATAATTACATCAGTATCTCTTGGTCGCTGATCAGTCTATGCTGAAGTATAAATTATAACAATCCCTGCACTTACATCTTTCTTACTTTCAGCAGCCTTATTAACATCTAGAAGATCTAATGCATTTGTTTACTTCTCTTTTATATTGGATCTCTTGGTACAGTTTTTCAAGTGCACTTCATCTCAATTCACCTAAAAAGGTAAGTATTTCATAAAAACATTTTTTTTATTTGGTATTATATAATAGCTGGAAACCTTCAGATGGCTGATTATTTCAAGAAACTCTGTGAGAAGTTTAACCCAAATGAAAGTTTCAGGAATTCATAAACAACTGAACATGCCATCTTCAGCCACACCTTCATTGTGGCCAACACAAAGGCATTTCAGCGATGATGACAGCTCATTCCAGCTTTACAACAGTCAGAGTGCTAGTGAGGATCTAACAATGTGGAGCATTTACTCAACATACACACCCTTGGCACCTTGCTTATGATTTTATACTGTTTTGCAGTCACTATAGCAATTGCCCTCCATGCCTACAGAAAAACCTAAAGGATTGACAAGTCCTAATCCTAGTTTGTTTCATGCTGAAATGCCTTTTCAGTCCTCTTTGGTCCTTGACATTAAAGTTTTTCTGAGTATTTGAGATGATTGCTTTTCAGCAGTAATATATCTTCTGGTAGCACGATGGCCATACTCTATAGGCATTCAGAGAATTTACTTGTAAAACCTCTGAGAAACCACATCTTAAGATTCTCACGCAGTTACTCCCCTGTATTTCACCCAGGACAGCCTTCAAATAGGATTTCTAAGAAGCAGTATTAAATAAATAAATGTAACTTTAATTTCTAGAGAGAATTTTGAGAATCTCAGCTACCTCTTCACAAGATGTATGAAGAGCACAGTGGATGGATGTTTCTCTGATCAGACATACTAGTTTTGTGCACCATTTTACAAGTCCACTGATTTGACAACTTAGAGCAAACAGGACAGAAGTAGGTCTATATTTAGCACACTTTGCATCTTTACTGTGCATAAATGCATAGCTGCTCTCTCCAGAATGCTTAATCGTGATTCACAAGGTGGCCAATGCATGGCACTCTGTGCCATGTATGACAGTCCCACAATCAGTGCTGTTTCAATTCAGTAACACCAGACTGAATGGTAAGAAACTTGGATTGTGATAACACAGTAACATGATTTTAATTTATAAATGACTGTTAAACTAGAATACTGCTCATATTTCAGTCTGACTTTTATTACTGGCTTATTAATAGCAGAATTAAAGTGCTTCACGTTTTTATGTTTTTTTCTCCCTTGCTGCGGACTGCTGGGGCATTTTTTTGAAAATAGGAGGTAAGTAGCAGAGAATCAAGACAGTGTGGTAAAGGAAGGGTATCTGAAAGGAAGGCATTTTGGGGACAGGATGATGATTCTAAGTAGTGTGGGAGAGAGGGCAGTGCCTAAGATTTTGTCAGTAATTTGGCTAGCACTTCAAAGTTTGTGAGACTTCCTGCAGATTATCCATGAGCCACCACGTTCCCTAACCTAGCTTAAATTGCTCCCGTGGCAATTTCTTTGTGACATTCTGAATTTACCGGTGCCCAGCTTCCCAAATTTGCCTAACAGAATTGTTCTCATCTATTTGGTTTTGACAAGATTGACTGCAGAAAAATAATACAAAATCTCTTAAGGGTACCAGAATATGAAAAATTACATATTGACTATACTTTTCTCAAAATTTCTCAAAGGGCTTGAAAGAAGTTTATATTTAACTAAAAATAGTAACAATGATTATGGTGATGTGCAAGACAGACCCTAACTATGCAGGAGGTGAAGTCAAAAGGACTTTCCATCAGGTTTTTAGGAACGAGAGAACAGTGCTCAGTAATTCTCAACACAATTATAATAACTTCTTGCATCTTCATCATACAGGCTCAGTATTGTAGCACCTAGTGAATTCATTTTAGAACCAGAGTAACAGCAGAAGTTTGTGTAGATGGCAGTATTTCATCTTATCATGTGAATGCCAGAAAACCTCTACTCTGTCTGCAATATATCTGTACACACCATAAAGAATTGAATGTTGTAGCTACCCACTTTACAACAAAATGCAAGTTTCCACAGACATGAACTCAAGTGCCTGTTGCAAACTACATTTCTGAAACTAAGCCAAGATCCCATGCACTTAACCCCTACCAGCATCAATCCTGTTCAGCAAAGAAAAAGGAAATGTTCTACTACAAAAGGCTTTTTCATGTAAACCCCTTGGTAAAACAGACATGAAAGAAATGTCTCTGAAGAAATGTTTTACTCTTTCTAAACCAAAATTTTGCTTTTCCCTAGTTTAGTCCCTATGAGAACTGTCAGCTGGACTGACAGCCCTAAAAACTGTAATCTCTGTGTTTAGATTACAGAGCACTAAACCGAATTTCTTGTAAACGATTCAATCCCAACTTGAATAGTTTGGTTTTCACCTAGACTCATATCCAAGCCTCTCTAATGAGACAGCCAGTAGTGCTAATTGGTGGGTTAGTTCTGCAATGTCGACTACTGTCTCCTAGGAAAGGGATCAAGGCCACCATCTGATTTTTCCACACATCACCAAAGAACCTGAGTGATGATAACAACTTAGTCCTTGCCAAACTAGACAGATGGAGTTCAAACACTGAGTGTTATCCAGACTCTCTAGCCAACTGTTCTCTACTTCTGAGTATTTCCACAACAGCAAAAAGGTCTTAAAAGCCCCAAATCCGTGAACTTACTGTACTAATCTTATATATGTACTGCAGAACTAAAGCACAAATAGCAGATGCCCATAGGAATAGACTTTTTTCACCACGTGTTATGCTGTATATGTCTATAGGTTAATGAGCAGAATTGGAAGCCAGCTCAGTTCTCCAGCTTGTCTTCCAGCACTACTGATACTTTACCACTGCTGTAGGTGGTAGTGGATCTGTGGGCAGATTGTCACTAGTCATCTAAAGCTAATTAGAACATGCAGCACCAGCAAAAACACTTGTCCAGCCTACATTTCATGTCACACACTGACGAATTTATGGGAGCCACACTGGAGGTGGAGGACAGTGAAAAAATTACAAAAGCACGTCGGTCACATGCAGTATAGAAAGGTGAAAATCAAAGAATTGAGTTCTTCGAGGTTGGACAGTGTTCCAAAACATGCTTAATTTTATCTACCTTTCTAGCTTTGTAGATAAAACACCAAATTTTTAAACCCTGCTATTAATGGGTCTTTTATATTGAGAAAATTCTTAGGTAGAAATTAAAAACATTTATGATCAAATGCTGTTGATAAATATGACTGACATTACTGTTATAGCAACGAAGTACTTTTATTTAACCAACAGGCAAATTAACATAAATATCTTCAAGAAAAAGACCATCAAACCTGAAATTAATTTAAAATAATACTGTAGATGTGGCATCAAGCAACAATAAGGGTAAAGCCCTAGAATTTAAATTGCAAAAGGAGTTGTAGAAACAGAGTGAACAGATTTATATAGAACAGCACTATGAAGGACACTAAGGCCTGCCTAAGCACAGGCTAGATACACAACCTTCTCTTTAGGTGCTAACATTTGGGTTTTCATCATTGTGAGCAGAGTCACGATTTTGTATTTTCAACTACTGAGAAAATAAAAGCCAAAGATTACACCAAAGCCATAAAATTCTTTCTAACCCTGGTAAAGACTGGTTATTTCACGAATTATATGTTGCCACTTAGGAAGTGTGCAGGTAGAGAAAAATTATCAAAAGTGATCATGCAATCCTATAAAGGAAAATTGGGTTAAAAAATTGCATATTTTTCTCAGAAGATACTTTTTTTAATGTTAATTCAAAGTATGTGGTAGTATTTTAAATTTACATTTTGGCACATTCCAAATCGAAATGCTGTTTGATGTTCTGGATTCCTCCCCATATACTCTTAAAGGGCATTTAATCACATGCTACCTTTCAGTCCTTTGAATGAGCAACATTGCCATTGTTGCCCGAATTACATGTGAAAGATGCATGTGTAAGATTGTGAGCTGTTGACAGAGAATAAATTTGTACTCAAGTTTCATTGCATTTAGTACTTCGGTTTGCATTTATCAAGGGAAAACTGAAATAGTCTCTGTCATATGTCTTTGCTAGAAATGTCTCTTCATTCATTGAGAATTTTCGTTTGTCATTTCAAGATGTTAATTCTTGATAGGTTAGGTAAACAAAAGTTACATCCTGAACATTTTGCTGCAAGTGGCTTTGGTAGAAAAAAATATGGCTGAAAAAATTCAATTTAGCCATTGTACCTGATTCTGTAAGAGAAAAATCCTCAAAACACCTAGGGTTTGGGCTTTTTTTTCACCCAAGTTCTTCATAGGAATAACCAGAATAATTAAAGAGCTCTTCCTTAAACTTCAACACGCAGCTGTCAAAGACAAAATTCTCCAAGCAGGAATATTCTTATCACTGCAGAAGAATTTAGGAACTCGTTTGTAATGCAAAGCACACAGGCACATCGTCATTGTCAAATGCATTGGAGAACAGAATATTCCTACTGAACAAATTACTCACCGAGAATCACAGCAACAACGGTGAAGAGCACAAAGGCATTCCTCATTAAATAACTTTTAACATCGTCCTTTGTTATGCTCTGCACTTTTTTTTTGGCCAAAAGCGTACGTTCCCGGACTCCTTGTTGAATGCGCTCCATCCTACTTCCAGGTTTTGGATCTTCTCCGTTACCTTTAGACATCTATCTAGCAGAAAGTTTTCTTGTGTTGTTAACTTCTGCCAATATCCTTTCAGAAAAGTGGAAGACTCTTTGAAGTGGGAGGTGCTGGAGAAACCTGCAAGACAAGAACTATCAAACACTGCAGTAAGATCTTAGAGGAATGATTAGCTATATGTTTACATGGAAGCAAATTTCTCCATAGTGCAGTAAAACTTGTATTCTTTGTAATACCCAAGGTGCTGATTGCAGTTTCTGTTACAACCAGATAGGTGTTCCATGTTTTCAGAAATTAACTTGAATTGCTGTCATGCTTTACTGTAAAGCCCAGGAGCAACTTCCTTTACTTTGCATTTTCTAGTGACACACCAAAGTAAAATCTGTACAATTCACAGAAATTCTAGGTGTTGTAATGTTTCAGGCTCGCTTTTGACTTGTTTATCAGGCCCTCATTATTTGGAAAAAGAAAATAATTTAGCTCACCTTCACAATTAACCGTTAGAGAGAAATATTTTACTCAATGCTGGTACATTTGAAATGTTCTGCATTTCATTTGTTTTTAAATAATTGAATATATTGGTCCAACTCCCCCTCTTCTTCATGGCAAAAGGCAGCAGAAATAGTTTATTTATCCCTCAACCACTATTTAGAAGACATGCTTTTGATGGGTTTATGTTGATAACATTCATCTTTTAACTGTATAAATTACTCCAAGCACATCTGTAAAACATCATAAGTAATATCCCACTTAGCTTGTCTCTTCAGACTCACGCTGCAGAGTAATGCTTAGCTTGGCCTGATAGCAATTATGGGCACCACAGACTAACAGAATATACTAATTTGGAAGGGACCCATGAGGACAATCCAAGAATCACACCATGTCTGATTTTAAGAAATCACGCACTGATTCAATCCTAAAAAGTTTTAATATTAAAGGTTTTTCATTAAGACATCATTTTTATTTTCAGTTGTGGGAGGTTTTGGTGGCTGCTGGGTATGAATTTGTTTAATAATAGAGCCTGCTCAAAGGTATTTTCCAGACTAAGAATCCCATTTTCTGAAGTTTTAGATAATACACTGATACGCTTTTAAGATGAAATTAGAAATTCATAAATTGATAGAGTTAGATATTTCAGCTGAAATCCCCCTCATTTATAAGCAGTTGCACTCTAACATCTTACTTTTAATAAATCAAGTGCATAAATATTTTCTTTTTCAGGAAGCACATAGAATATAAATACACAGGGGTTTCAACCCACATGTTCTAAACGAAATTGCATGTTATAACAAGTTTATTTTGACGGGATTTGATCCCTGCTCATACCATATTTTTCAAGATTGGCACTTCAGTGCAATATCCTTCCTGAATTTTAACAGAACACTGTAAACTTTTCTTCTTTAGGGAGCAGAAGCACTCTGAGCTACACATTTAAATTTGTAAGTATTCTACCTTGGACACTGCTACTGAGTGAAAGCAGGTTGGTTTTTTTCCCATATCAATTAACGTATTTTCAAAATTATTATTATTCTTTATAATAATAACAATAATAACGTCATTTTTACTTGCAGGACGTTTAACGCCGCTAATCTACCCCGTATAACCTACATCAAGCTCAAGAAAAGAATATGGGCAAAGCCAAAAGGATCCCTGCAACAAGGCACAAAGGCAAGAGAGCGCAAAATTGCAGACGTCCCCGCGAAACCCGCGCCGAAGGACGGGGCTCACCTTTTCGGTCACACCTCCCCTACTTTAGGAGCGGATAAAGCGGGGGGTTCCCAGCGGAGACCACGAGGCTGCAGAGCCGCAGGACACTGACAAATCCGCATGTGCTCGGGAATACGGTAACTTACTACCGCCGTAACTTAAGGAAAGGGGAGGAGACTGCGAGCCCGGCCCTGGTGGGGCGGAGGGGGAAACAAAAACCGACCCAAAAAACCCAACCCACACGTCGGCAGGGAGAGGAAAAGCGGAGCTTGTGGAATATTGATTAGTCTTGGCGCAGTGAGAACCAGGGTCGCTTTCTTTGTTTTTCCTTTTAGAGCACTTTCACGCTTTGTCGGTTCAGCTTCGCTAGAAATGCAAAATCAGAATCCAGGAAGAAATGAAGGGTCGCACACACACAGGTCAGGGGAGGCTGGAGCGCTTCTTTATTTTACATTCCAGACTGGATATCTGAAAAGCCTAAACGTATTTATATAATATTCCTGTGCTCCTTAAAATAAATGATAAAATAACTGAGCATGCTGCTTCACGCTAAAAAGAGGCACAGTGTGAGGCTATCACGTATTTTCTAATTCTCAAAGACAGTTGTTCAAGGTCTGCTCTTCCCAGGGTGGGGAACCCGACCTATCTTTCAGAAGCAACTGGAGCATTATCAAGGAAGGAGCAAAACATAATCAGCTGTAATTCTTTGTATGTTTCTTATAGATACTCAATACACAAAAGACTTGCCTCTTTCTTGGCAATTTATACTCACTGATAGCAAGCCCCATTCAACCTGTTTCAATATCAGACCATGAATGACAATGGGAAAACCTTTAAACATCCACTTTTGAGAAATAAGTGGCCTTCAGTTTTTCTAGCACTTAAAAGTCTATGCTGTTAAAAAGATACTTGCTGAGGGAAGCCAGGGAATTCCCAAAGTGCTTTCCTATTTAGAAGAACATTTTCATTTTAAACATTGGTAAATACATTGGTTAAAATACTCCATAATTATATTCCATTGTGTCTTTAATGAGATTTTAAGTGCATTTCCATATAAGACAAATACTGTAAATAAAAATTTAAATAAATTTATGCTAAACAGATAATTCATATATCTCTATATATTAATCTATAAAGGTTTGTTTATGGATCATGTTAAGCTTTTAAATTCTTTTCCTGAAAAGTAATTTTAAGTGTACTGAAAAACACTTAAGTACTAGATATGCAAAGAACAGTTGTGTACAAAATAAGAGGAGATCTACATAATCACAGTAATATTTTTGCTGAAGTGTTTTCTAATTTGAATGTGATTCAAATAATGGTGAAGAGAAGAATAATCTTACAATCATTCCAGACTTGTTCATGATTAACATAGATTTGAGATTAAACTGTGTACCATGGAATCTTGATCTTTAGTATCTAACCTAAGACAGAAAGTAAGCATCTAAATTAACTTATTAATTGATCTAAAAATAGAGAAAAAATGTTGACAGTTTGTGTTGCAAAGACAGAAACACATGCTGTATTTTCTTGTACCTGGCAGCTAAATATCTATCTCATTTTTACTTTTTTTGTGGTGCACTTTTTAACCACTTTCACCGTTTTGTCTGTAGGTGGGAGCTGACCTTTTAACTAACCTTTGGCCTTTAGTAATCTGCTCATTTGATCTTTCTTTTTGGAGTGTGTCATGCTTTCTGCAAAACTTCCCAGATAAATTCTGCCCTCTGTTCATATGAATAGTAATGATCCACTTGCCTTGCCTTAATGGGAAGAGGGGTCAGGCCTCAAATACTTTCATTAATAATGGAGTCAATGAGAAATGAGGATAATTCTGTGAGAGTATTAGCTATTCAGTGAGACAAAATTAAATGGCCAATAACCAGTCGTATAGCTCATCTTAACTTCAGTAGTGAAACTTTTATTAGCTCTCAGTGAACAACAGATATTATTACACAGTGCTTAGAAAAATAGAATATTCAGAGCTTTTATGGCGATATGTGCAAAATTTTCTGTATTTTTTCCTTCTCTTCTTCATCTCCTGACATTCATTTATTGATTTTAACTTTGATGGTGATATAGGGACATTAGACTATATCAAGATTATTACTTTATATTATAAAAAGCCATATATTTTAGATATCCCTAGCTAGCAAACAAATGAGTGAAATGAGTTTATAGTAGAGTGTCATCCTCCAACACATATCATTAAAATGCATTGGATTTTCCTTTTACATATACAATACTTTTAACAGATTTAGTATGCAGCATTTGATACTAGGAGTAGGATAAATTTAAAATGTTAATGGTGTAATGCTTCTACATATTTTCAGTAGTATTACTTTCTAGGAAGAGAACTTAAAAATTACTGGACACACTGTAGACTTTAGGCTGGATCAACTCGTGCTAAAATATTGGTATGTTTTGTAAGTAGCACAGAGCAGCAATCATTGGTGCAACCACAAGTTTTACATAGATAAAATAATTTCTACATGCTTTAGGGTGTTGCTTTTTTTCCCCTCTCCATAACATTTCACAAGAAATGATGCAAGGCCTGGATGAACCTATCTGTGTTGTCATACTAGCTCAGCACCCTAGTTTATGTTTTTTATTCCAGTTTAAGCCCTTCTTTGACTATGTCGGGTGGCTTGCGAAGCAGGTATGTGTCGAGGGCTGGCATTAACTTGAACCTTGTCCTCCCAGGCAGTGTGGGTTCAGCCAGCTGAAATCATGTGCTGTGGCAAACCCAAGCCCTGTTTGGTTGTGGCTGACAAACTCAGTCAGTAAATGTATTTTGCATGTCGGCACAGTATCTGAGTGCCTTTGTAAAATAAGTAAAGGTATTAGAGTGGAAGCTGCTGTTCAAACATAAAGTATTGTTATTTTCAGCTGACAAGAGCTATCAAACAAAAACCCAGGGAAGTTGTTGCAGTTGTAGCAAATGCAAGAAGTGGAAATGAAGCAACAAATTGTACAACCATTTCATTTTCCAAATAGCAATAATTACTGTATGAGAGTGCATGGAGCCTAGCTGAAATAAACTTCTTAACATTCAAAGTAACCCAGGCTTCACATTAATAAACCTGCACTATAAATTAACACTGGCTGAATATTTGAAGTTTTGGAGTTTTAGGTAGAAGTTCAGTGAAGTGTTATTGATATCAGAATGGTAACATTGGAAAAAATTCTTGCAAAAGAATGTTCATTCACAGTAAATGACATGTCAGTACATCCCCAGACTAATTAAGTCGGACAAAACAAGAAAAGATATGATTCTCTTGCAAGTTCCAACCCAGTATACAAGGGTTTATTACCACTATACACTGTTTTATCAGTGAAGAAACTGAGCCTCTAAGAGGTCAAATCGGTTCCATACAAGCTAGCAAAGATTTGACAGAGCTAAGACACAGCCTTAGGCTCCTGAATATTTCTACAGAACCATGCCATGTTTTTTCTCTTGGGGTACTTGGTTCTTGCTCTTTCAAGCATGCTGAAATGAGTTTGAGAAACTGAGGTTTGGTGTTCCTTTCTTTTCAAATATGTTTGAAAAGGGGGATTTGATTAATACCTCCATTTTGGCCAGCCAAATGTGAAAAATATACCTTACTTTTTATCAAGATTTGATGTAGAGAAAGTTATTATATTGCTTTATTGAAGACAGTGAGGGGAGAAAGTGTGCTGTAATTTACATACTTGCACATGCATTGCACAGATCAAAAAAGACATAGGCTTTGTTTTGTTAGTAAATATGAAAAGCTGCATGAAAAGATCTTCAGATCCATACTGGTTCTGAATACATGACATTTACAGAATACACACTGCAGAAGTGTAACATTGGGTTACTTCTAACCTTGTTTGTACTTAGACTGTATGATCTGGTTTTGTTTCTCCTAAAGGAATCCAGTTCATACCTTCTAAGTCTACTCCATGAAATGAAACAAAGCATATAGCTCATGATCACTTTTAGGAGTAAGCTTCCTCTGCGGGTTCCATTGAACTTCAGTTTATCTTTGATATGTTGAAAATCATTGGTCAAGTTCGCTTATTTAAAAAAAAAAAAAAAAGAAAAAGGTTGTAAAATGTTCTGTTGATGGTAAAGATTAAATATTTTTAGAAAATTCTACCATGCAAGCAAAGAACATTTGAAAAACAAAGTGTTTTTCCCAAGATTATGGTGAATAGCACTGGCCAATCTAATCAGCAGGACTTAAATTTTCAGTGATCTGTTTGTATTTAGTGTCCCATTACAGTCTTAACATTGCTTGTCAAGCCAGCCAACAAACCCTCTTGGTCATTTTTACTCCTACATTTCGAAGCCTTGAACCATAAGAATAAATGTGATTTTATGCTTTTGAACTCTGTCAGTTGTCTGTCGGAAGTTACACACAAAAACGCGGCATTCCTTTTCTGCTCTGTGAAAATTCCCAGCAGAGAAACACGAAACTAGTATCTCCACTCAGCATCGTGGGCTGTCTGGGCCTTAACACACACTGTATGTCTGACTGCAGCTGAATAGACAACCTTGTTTCCTTTCAACACAGGGAGTCAGATCACCACTCACTCTTGGGAGAAGGGGGAAGGGGAATGATGTTATACTAGCAGAGGATGTGGCTCGTGAACTTTTCCCCTAACTGTCTTATCAAGGATGTGAATGTCTGTACGTACAATGGGGCGATTCTCACCAAAGAATAGGCAAGGTTGTCTAAGAAGGATGGAGGATAGGATGGGACAGTATCATTGTAAGAAATCTAATGGGATCGCATCGGTAGCTGATAGCATTTCGGATACAAACTGAATGGTATGTGTAGCTGTACAGTATGCCTTCACTGGCTTTCCCACAGCCAGTGGTAACCACTTAAATGGGCGCCGAGGGAGAGACAGGTTCATTTGAAAAGTTAATACAGCATTGTGGCCAGTTACAAAAGAGCATGGCATTGGAGCCAGAAATTTGCTACCCCCCGTCGCTCAGGTCCCTCTTGGTTTCCTCTTCCTGATTTCTTTTTTTTTTTTAAACCTTTTCTCTGATCAGCTGCTAAACTTCAGTAGCTTGTGAATCGACAGAACTACTGAGAGTGCTCCAAGGAAGCTCCAGCTGAGAGTACACATTGTCATGGGTACTTTAAATTGTAACCTCCAATTCCTGCTTGTCATGGTAGCAACAGAGCAACGATCCCACATACGTCCTGTTTTGGAATAATAGCACCACTTGTGGGTGTTCCACTGACCAAACTATTTTCTGTCTTAATTCTCAGACCGGTTATTGAAGAAGCCCATTTCTTGGATCTTTTGTTGTTGTTTATACTGGCCATTCTTTAAAGAGGGTACAGGCTTATCACTCACATGTGTTAACCTGTACAGATATGGTTTCAGATTATATTTTCATTGCTTTTTTTTTTTTCTTCCTTGACATAATCTCCTTACACAAAGCAAAGGCAGATAGATGAGAAAGAAGACTAAAGCAAAATGCCCAATTCTGAATTAGAATATAGTATTATCTACGTGAAGCACATTTCATATAAAACCTTGCTTTTCATTTGACATCTTTGTGTGGTTATTTTTGTGATGAAACAATGGTTTATCATCTGTTTAATACATCCTAGTTTGTTGTTAGCATAGCAAGTAAGATAAATACAAAGAAATCTACTCGTATGAAGTTCATCTAAGGAAACTAATTTATTTGGAGCAGTAAGCTAACGTGACTTTTTAAATAGACATTTACTACTATGGAATCATAATTACTGCAATCATGACACACAAAAATCTTTTGTAAAAATAATTATAATTTAAAAGCACGCAGCTGAAAGTTGCTGCTATAATGATGACTATAATAGCAACTGTTTAGCATTCGGACATTTTTTTGGCAGGAGGGCTTTGCATTGTTTATTGTGAGAAAGGAACAGGCTCTGAGAAAACATGCAAATTTTCAGCAAAGGAAAAAGCAGCATCAGGTTCGCAAAAAAAAGTGGCAGAAAGTCTTTTTTGCTTCTATTTCTTTAGTCCACACAGGCTAGGATGTTCTTTTGGAGGATCTCTGTTTAATATACTATGGAAGACCTCAAAATATTTGCTTCATAGTATCCCTGGCATCCAGACATTCAGGCTGTGTGGTGGTCAGCATTTATTTTCTTGCTGTGTTTTTCATTCTGAAATTCCATTCTCTGTTGGGATCCAGAGTTTGCAGAAGTCATTGGTAATCGACAATTTGCTTAAAATAGGAAATATCCCATAATATTTATTACTTATTGTTCTTCTTGAAATGTGTTCCTGTGCTTGTCATAGTATCTATAGAAAAATTAAGCATTAGATAGGGTGAACAACTGTGTTTCAAAGGAAAGATATCATATCACTAGTGTGATATGATCTTGATAAAAATCAAGAAAAGAAATATGTTGAATCCACATTTTAAAACTGTCTTTAACAAGACAAAGGATTGATACACTGTACATTGTTTTTATTTATTTCTGTGTCATACAATGAAGGCTCTTCTGACATACATTAAGTGCATCTGTAGAAAACAAACAGTAGTCTTTTCACTCAGATGAGAAATTGTTACAAGAAAGATTTGTAAATCAAATATTTAATCCATAATATAGTATCCTATCCCTCATTTACAGATTCACTATACAATACATGTCAGATTTGCTTTTTCATGCAGCCACTCAGCCACTCCATCCGTTCTGCTCCATTCTGAACTTCTACCTCAAAAGAAGTTAATTTGACATCCTTGTCCCCCCTTGTCCTCTCTTCTTTGCTAGACCAACTACTCCCATGCTTTTGCAGGTTCACTGTTCTCCTTCTCCCTTTACTTCCATTAAATTTATCTCCATTTTTACTCCTAAGCCCACTACTGCTGTCCTTTGACTCAGAGGAAAAAGATTCAAGACACGTCTTGTTTTCATTTGAATTGGTACAACCAGCTTTGGGAGGAAGCTTAAACCTTGGCCCTGTTTAATTCTTAGACATCTATTCCAAATGATCCCTTATATTATGCACTTCCTTTTTGTACTCTGTAATACACTTTTTCTCTTTTTTCTCTCATGTTATCTTCTCCCTTTTCTTGTCCTATTATCTTATTCTTTTTCTCTACATCTGTCTTCTTTTTCATCTTTAGCTTTTACTTTTTTTTCGCCTTTAGCTTATACCAGCCCTCAGTGGTTTGGAAAATGGGATTGAAGATCTCACTCATAATGACTTGTATGCATGGAAGACTTTGTATGACAAATGTGTAGCTGAGAATGTCTCTATAGATAGTGGATATGCACTTACATAGCTGCATGCTGAAAACTGGTTAGTTAGGGATCCCTCCCTCCTCCAACTAAGCAATGATAGAGAGTATGGACAATGGAACAGATTTCCCTTCTAAACTGCAAGGATGTCAACTCTTCCCCTCCAAACAGGGATGCCTCTTCCGCCTACAGACTGCATGCAAAAAGGAAATTATTTTAATTAATTTGTTAAACCAAAGGGAATGTTGGAGTGAACAGCCAGATACCTTTCAAAACAAAGAACATTTAGGCCAAAATAAGGGGAAATAAGAGACAATACGTTTGAAGTTCTGCTTTATACAAGCCTTTCACATGGATCCAAAAATGTCTGTATTTCTTCCAGTTATGTCTACTGCCTAGTGTTAACTTCAGAATGGTGATGTATTGGGTGCTTTACTTAGCCACGCTGTGAATGGCTCCCATTCACCAGAAGTCCCAGCTCACTCCATATGCAGGCAAAACTCCCAGTGAAGACAATGGGAGTCCAGGTCCCTTGACTCACATTTTGCTCAGGCAAAACCCCCATTGTTCAATGATTGCTTTGCTCAATGAGCAGTGATTCAGAAGTGCTGAATAGGAACCCAGTCAGCTGTGCTTTGATATTAATTTCCTGACGATTCATTAATTCCCTAAAATCATTATAAATGTCTCTGTACAATTACCCAGGGATTTTGGGTTAGTCTAAGTGTTAAAAACGTACCACCTATGTGAATACGCTATCTTGGGAAAAGTATCTAGAATTTTCTCTGAGGTCTGAATACTTCTGGAAAAGTATTTTTTTCTTGACTTCCTTGTAGCCCAGGAATATGAAAGTATTTCATTCTTTGATCAGATTCCTGATAAGTTACTAAGGAGAGAATTCCAGTGATTCAGTCACACAAAATAGGAAAATCAAATGAGAGATGAATGAAATGGGATGATCACATTCATTTGCTTTTGTCATGTTGTATTCAAACAGCTTAAAACAGATTATGTGAATTTAGTAAAATTGCAAACTATTAAAGTCTACAATGGCTCAGTAACAAAGAAGACTCAGAACTCCTGTTTGCAAAGAAAACAGAACAGTTGAAATCTTGTTTGAACTCTAGGAATAATATTTTACTTGGATGAACTTACGTGAATAAGATGAAAAACAAATATATTTTACCGCAGATTAAAATTTTTAATTTTCTATTTACCCTATTTTATTAGTGATGTGTAAAGAGCTTCATATTTTACACTACATTTAGAAAACTTTTAGGTTTTGAGAAAAAAGATAAGTGTAAAATGGTACTAATTTCACTTCCTGTTAATTCCACTGTTGTGAATTGTAAAACAATGTACTACGATGTATTACTTTAAATAGATTTGAAGCATAGCCCTTGATGTATTTCATTTGCTTTTCCAGAAGCTCCAGGGACCATCTCTAACAACGAGTCCCAACTTCCGTAGTTAACTCACCGCTTTGTAAGGTGTGGGAGCAGTGGGCCAGAGTGTGCAGCTCTCTGGCTACCATAGAACTTAACTTGGTTTACCTTAAAAGTGTAGATATTTAGTATAAGCTCCTCAAAACTTCAAAAATGACAGCATAGTGCTGCGGTCATGAATCATAACATTTGTGTTTCAGATTAATATATTAATGGACAATTTATTAAATAGGAATCTTTAGATATTTTTGGAAAGGCATTTTGCCCAATAGTGCAATATGGAGATCAGGTAGATACTAGGTTTCCATTGCCAGTAGTTTTGCTTTCATCTGGATTCTTGTATAAGAACATCTTAGACATTGATATAGAATATTCCAACACTTTTCATCTTGCTTTATTAGCTCTCTCCCGATAATTCTTTTCATTGCAGGGTTTTACTTACTTTTAACAGCTTTTATGAGCGAGTTAATATTTTCCTGCTAGACTCTTATGTTGGCTGTTGTGGTTGATGCAGGGTAAGGATCACAGGCCTTCTTCCTATTCCTATACTTCCTGAAGTATATTCCAGTAGGGCTCACAAATTATTCTCCCAAATTTTCCTACAAGTCTGAAAGGTAAATTCAGAGTTTTTTCTTCTATTTTCTGAACTATTTTCCTCTAAAGTCACATTGGTCAATGTAAAAGAATCTATCACATCTCTTTTCTTAAGTTATCTCTGAGTTGTAGTCTTTAAATAATTCTCTTTTGTCATTGTGATTATGTGGATTACAGTAAAAAGCATGTTTAACTAGGCTATCTCTTAGCTTCCTGTTGAATTTTTATTTATTAAAAAAATGATTTCTAACCTGATTTCCAGAGGAAGGTTTCAGCTCTGGATTCCTAAACACTGCTAGAACAGTGTACATTTCTATCTATTTTCTGTGAGCTTCAGAGTCCTGAAGAAGTAACATATTCAGTTCCTGCAGTAGGGCATTATGTCATAAAAATATGCCCTCCCAGCCTCACCATCTCAGAACTATTCTCTTCATTCTGGTATGTTTAACACAGTACAATATAATAGGATTCTCATATGTCACAGATGAGGTCTCTGAGAATAAATAGTAATCTTCAAGCAGCAAGATAATTTCTGTTACATTCTGTCTTTTTTCTTCTTTTTTTTTTTTTTTAAATTAAAACATACCATAAAATTTCACTTATTTTTAATTGTCTAATTATGACTTCAACCAGATGCCAAATTAATTCTGAGAAGTAGAAGGTTCTGAAGTAATTTTAATCATCATAAAATAAGCAGATACTGTCTATTATTCTAGTATAGATGAATCGACATCTTTCTACACTGTAATGTGAAGATCCCTTATAGACAAAAGCTTATGATTTTAGTTGGCATTATTATAAATCAGCATCTTTGACTTTGTTGAAAGCCAGATGTTTTGAAAGGTGTCACTGTGGAGGATCTTGTGAGAATCCTGCTTAGTAGCTGATTTTTATCTTGTTCAGAAGATATTCTTCAATCTGAGATAAGGTATCTATGAATTGCTTTGGATATTCCTTTAGAAAAGATCTTTTAGAAAGACTTTTATCCTCATGAATATTCTGTAGGTGGCCATTTGTTGCTTGCCGGGAGCTGCCCACGGAACAGAGGACTTTTCTGACATCTGTATTTGTCTCTTATGAGCCTGCAAAATTTGCAATTCTGTATTATGAGCTATTTGTGGCTTTTGAATGAATCCTTGGCAAAAAAGTGCAATTACTGAAATTTAATCTGGGGTGAAAAGTCATCTAGAAATTGTTTAGGAACGTTCGTATTTCAAGAGGTTCTTCGTAGCTTTGACCAAACCATAAAAGGAACCAACAAGTATCTGAGACAGGTAACAATGAAAGACAGGAAGGTGCTGCTGGTGGTAAAAAGGTGGTCAGAGTCGAGGGACGAGACCCTTTGGAAGAGCTGTGATCTTTAGTGGTCTCAGCCATCTTAAGTGGCACAGGATATATAAATATTTCCAGAAAAGAAAAGGAGGTCTCTGTATGTTTACTTGTCTCTCTTTACCATAATCAACAGATCAAATAACTCCTGAGTGAGACATCAGTGAAATCTGGATGCTGACATATAGCGAACACAAACATTGTGATTCTAAACCTCGACTTGAATATTCAAATGAGCTATATGTCTTAATCTTCTATTCTTGTCATACTAAAATCTCTGAAGTCTTTCACTTTCTGAACAGTAATCTTAGTTCTACCACAGAGCAGAGAAAGCAGACACAATTCTACTTGGAGTTAGTGAGAGCAGCCAGATCTGATGAGTTTACATCCTGCCCACCTTGTTGTACTAACAGTATTCTATGCCTGAATTTGTTCACAAATAGCCTGGCATTGCGGGCAGGAATGCATTAACTTCTCCTTGGAGGTACTCCTGCATTTTGCCATTGTAAATTCTAGTAAGACTGAAGCAAAATGTCATTAGAAAAGTTTAACATGTAAATACTTTTGTCATAGATTCTCTCAGAAAATTTTGGGAGAAATTGTTTCAAACAGCTACAGCACCACCTTTAAACCAGACATTCTCCAGAGTTCAGAAAAGCTTCCAAACATTTCACTTCCAGACTCTCAATCTATCACTGATTATATTACACACACGTGAAACTTGAGGGAGAAATCTCTCAGCAGCATTTTTGCAACCTCATTCTACCTTTCCTCTTTATGCTTGCCTTTCTCTTTTGTTTGTAAATGTTGTAATGAGTGAAATCTTCTTGGTATGAATGTACAATGACTTTGCATAGTTAAAGTGGTTTTGTTTTCCTATTCTTCATTGTTTTCTTGATAAATCTGCACTTTGATCTTGAAGCTGCCTTATCCCTGGCACAGCTCTCATTCTGATGGTGGCTCTGGATTCTTTGTGAATGGAGAGTAAAAAGCTGAGTCTCTATGCACATGTGAAAATGTGAGAGTTGTGATTCAGATGAAGTATGCATATTTGATGTTTTGTTTTCAGAAAAACATGCAGCTTCTGGGTAAATTCAGAGAAAAAAGATAACATTTCACACAGCTTCCAGTAAGAGGTATGAATTCCTTCCCAGGGCTATTGTGAAGAAATGTCATATAAAACTGAAGTGCAAGTTATCTGAAAAAGTGAAACTGGATTGAAACAGTTATCCTGGTATTTATTATCATTTTGATATTTTCTATCAAAATTTCAAAATGCGACAATCAAAACTATTTTAGAAAATTATTTCTTTTCCTCGTATCTCTTTCAAATTGAAATTTTAATTAAATTATAACAGTGAAACCAGAAAATTCAGATTATTATAATTTATTTTGTAAAATATGTTACATGTCAAATTCTATTCCTACAGAATACACCTTCTCTTTAACCAGCTCAGTGGCAGGGAGTTGATGAAGAGTCTGGGAGAGCTGTTTTCCTTAAACACTGCATTACAAGGGTTCTTTGGATACACTTTGGTAACTAACAGTGATTTGAGATACACCATAATGAGAAAATAAAAACTGAGAAGGTAATAGGAAAAAAATAGACATTCTTAAACTAGATTTCTCCTCATAGGATCTTTTTCAAGTTGAAAAAATACTCCTATCAGCTTTTGTGCATTTAGAAATACTTAATTTTTGAGGGAAAATGCAGTGGAATCCTCTCAAAGATCCTTTTATTCTGAGCATTTGCACTAGCATAATAAATACAGCATGTACCTATGGCATGATATGGTCGTGCTGCTTCTTATTTTTCATTCCATATTTGTGTTTACAAAGGTTGATATGTTGGCACAGCGGGAATCTTGTATTTGCCCTCCAGCCATATACACTTCTGTGTCATACACGCAGCCACACTGGGAGCTCCCTGGTACCCTGCCAAAACCCTCAATCCTGCGATCAAAAGCAATATTTTCTACATGGACAAGAAGTAATTCAGTCTCTGTGCATGTTTGGTTTGGTCCTGGTGTGATGAGCAGTTTAGAAATCACTCTTTGTACTCACATAGTGATTTTGTAAGATTGAGTCAAAATGCTCAGAGGGACTTGTGTTCCAGGTTCTTAGCACCATGGCTACGGTATCAGAAAATTCTCCGTGTTCAAAAATTCATATTTGACTGTGTATATTGGGACCTTTGGTTTCTGACTGTTGGGCCATCTTAGGCTGATAACAATTACTGGGTCCCGGTGCAGTAAATTTGTGCACAGATCACGAGTGTGAGGGATGGATTCACTGTGTTTAGACTGACACACAGGAAGACAGAGAGACTATGGACAAGGAAGTTTTTTAAAAGAAAAAGAAGAAAGGTGCCTTCGTTTGTGTATGGATTTAATGTCTGATAACAAATGTTGAAGAAATCCAGCCTGACGATGTCTCGCTGAGGATGGTCTGATAATGGAGGGAGATAAAGCATGTCTGAGAATCCAGATAGCACACAGGTGACCGGGAAGGGTTGGGCCTTTTGTATCTTCTAAGCACTGAAAAGGGACAGACTGTGCCCTGAAGCCCTTCCCGTCCGAAGGCAGAGAATAAGGTAAGTTGTACCAAGCAAATCAATTTGTTGGGCAATTGTGTCTGTTGTCACATTTGTATGGAATGCACTCTCTGTCGCGTCTTCTGAGTCTGGAGATCAAGGAGGAAGTGGCCATAAAAGGAATACGCGAAAGGGAAACTGCCACAAAATGTAGCTGGAAATTTGCCAGGAGCTCGAGGCCGTACAGGGGGATGTGGTGGAAGATAAAGATATGCCTGATTATTTGTTGCAATTTTAAGAGGCAGTATCACGATAGAAGGGGTTTTAATTGTGTTTAGGATTTTGGTGATAAAAGGAAAAAAAATGACATAAGAACATCAGGTTCTTCCAGCAACAGGTTTTGTTTATGCTGTCATTATTTTCTCAATTTCGTTTACTGTAAATTAGGCCTGGACACCCAGTGCTTTGAACTGCTGACGATTTATTTAGGAGCAAGACACATTGAATTCTGCAAATTTATGTCGGTTTGACTGAAATGCTGCAGTCAGAAAGGATGCATAGCCATGTGTGCCCTAAAATATATTCTGCTACTGTATGAGCAGTATCTCCAGTGGAGTATGCCAGGTCAGCAGGGAACATGAGGAAAAAGCAACAGCAAAAGAGCAGAACAATCTCACTGGCTGCCCAGTGGTAGAAACTACAAAGTTTGTCTCAGATGCAAATTGATCTTGTCTGTATATCTTCCAGGCAGGGTTCAACATCTTAAATAGTCATACTGACTAAAAAGCTGGGGGATCTGGCTGGTATTTTGGCTGTGCAAGAATTTAAGACCATGTGGCTGTGCTGCTAGTGTTCAAAATGCATCTCTTCTAGATTCTGCTATGTTAAACAATTAGAATAAAAACCACTCCCCTGCTTTTTTGTGACGTATTTTTGATTTTACTAGTATCCCTATAAGAGACTCAACAAAGTTGGAGATAAATGGACTGCTAATAATTTCTTGTTAATTCTTTGGAATTTTGATGTCTTTTAAATACTATGGGAAAAGTACTTTTCTTTAGTACTTGCAATATTGTCTTTTATTTTTAGAATTAAAGACAATTTAATTTCCTTTTGCTTAATTCCTGCTATACAAACACCGTAATTTTAATGATGATGACTGTAATGAATATAAAGTGTCCTCGTCTTTGCTAAGCAGTTACAGTTGAGTGTCATCATTTTTTATTTTTTTTTTCTTTTTTGCAGCTGTGACTTTTGGACAGCTGCAGAGCATTTTTTGGTTCCATTGGTAGGTTTGCACACCATCTCCACCTGCATTAGCCTCGAGGGCTCACTTTAAAATGCTTATATACAGCAATTAAGCAGACAGGGCATGCAAAAGCCTCAATAATAAACTCGGCTGACCTCTCAGGACAGTGTATCTTTGATCATTTTATCTTGATTTTCTCAACAGCTCTTTTTCTCGGAGTTGTTTTTTCTTGGCTCTTCTCTTGGCAGAACAGCTGCTTCTCTCTGGCCACTGGGTAAGGTCTTATTTTATTTATTCTTGTCTTTAACTTTTGTAGGACAGCCAGATACATGGGGATGGGTGTTATATAACAAATACAATAAATAAATAAAGCCCAATTTGCAACGTTTTTGCTGTCCACAGTGAAAGCTGTGGTCATGGAGAAAGGAGTTCATTACACAAAAATGCCCTGTTTGATCCTGTTGGGCCAAATGGCAAAAAAAATAGGAGGAGTAGTTTGAACACAAAGTGTGAAAACTGAAAAGCAAAATTAACAGAAATTCAACTGGTTTAGGAACAACTGCTAGACTTGTTGAGTGTTTTTGTTAGAAATAAATTTGAAACATAGAATGTCTGTTCAGGCCAAACAAGTCGCTAAATTTAGATTTAAATTCTTAATCCTTCCAAATTTAAAATGGTTGAAACTCAGGTTGCTGCTGGCACTGGCCATTGAGAAGCAATGCCAGAATCTCAGTGTACTGTGGAAAGTTGATTATGCCAAGCCAAAAGACTGATCAAGGATTCACGCACTGCAAGCAGTCACTGAGTTTATTGAAACACTAGGATAGATTTTATAGTGTTTAGAACTTTAAAAGGGTTTGAAAGAGGAGGTCAGCAGGGTCTGTTTTTGCAGTAGGCTCTAGGGCTTGAGAAGAGGCCTTTGCTAGTGTTGCCAGAGTTTCCAGATGCTTTCAAAGACTAAAGACTATTTCTTCCCTGCTTTCACCTCTACAATAATTCTCTTGCCCTTTCCCCTACCACTTCCCATTTTGCCCTTTCATTACTCCCTTTCTTTCTTCACATTTCAATACTCCCCCTTCCTCTTCCCCTTCTCCTTCCCCTTCCCCTCCCCTTAGTCTTACATGTGTTAGTTAAACACATCCTACTATACCTCTTCTTCTGAAGGGGTAAAATGCGAAATCAGGAAAGCTGTGATTTTGGTATCTGCATAACAAGATTAAAATGTTAGTAACGACTATGCACTGTAATTTTAGTTACACGTAAATTATTTCAGTTGACAGATGTGTAAAAATGAAGGAAATGCCCTTACTAGAACTCAATTACTAGAAATCATATTCTCAGTGAAACGTAGAGAATCTTGAACAAATATTTCTTTTCCTGTTTTTCCTTTAGTCAGAAGTTTTCCTCTGGCAACATGAAAAACAGTTTCTTTCATTTTGTATATCTATAAAGACTCCTAACAATAAGTAGGCAGTGGAGTGAATGCCTTAAAACCCGGAGAAACTTTTTAGAGCTAACTAATGCTGCATATTAAGTTCCAAAACAGAGGGAAAGTGAAAAAAGAGATGCTATTTTGTACTTGCTACTCAGAGATTTGTGTATCCAAGTTAAAGGAAGAGCCCAAAGAACCAAAAGGTAAGACCACAGCTATACTGCATAGAATATGCAATATATGCAAAATATCCATCTGCTTTTGTATTGGGACAGATTGTACTTCTAGACAGAACAAAACATTACAGAAAACAAAACAAAATTAACTGATTTTATAGAAGGAGTTTTACCTTTACAGAATTACATATACATCTAAAAAAATCTAATTTCTGGTTTCCACATGATTTTGAAGTTACCTTCTTTACACCCTGACGAATAACGGAGTGCTTTACGCAGTATCTTTACTGAATCCATGAAGAACAAATTACTTCCAAATAAATATTTCATGTGCTCTTTTTTTCACAATTGTCTTTCATGTGGGATGTAAGACCAAAATAAGAAACCTCCACTGAAGATCTCACAGGGGGAGATAGAACACAACTAGCGCTTTTCGAATGACAAGGAAAGTGTTCAAATCACTAGACTGCTATGCTAAAGATAAAACTCTTTTTTCTCACTTATGTGATTTTGCACTGCTACGAGAAAACAATGATCTGTGTGTTAGCACTCAAATTCGTTACTTTGTTTTTTGCTGTTAACAGCTGATGTGATCTAACCAGTTCTGACCATTCCCGGAGCTAGTCCAGCCTGTCTCTGCTTTGTTCCCCATGTCCTGCCCTTATCTCACTTCTCTGACTCCCATTGCACTCCTCAGTGTTTTGCTTAAGTGGTTACAGAGACAGTGGTAAGATCTGATGGGAATGCAGCTTTTCTCCCTCTATAATGTCGGTTTAACTCAGTTTGTCTTCCTAGCCTGGATCACTGAAGTGCCGAAGAACCATTGCTAATACATGGGAAGAGGCAAACACTGACAGGGCCGAGGGAAGAGCTGTGCTGCCTGTTAGCAGAATTCAGCTATTAGGTACTCTTAGCTGCATCATTATACTATATCCTTAAGCTGCAGTTCCTTGATTTTTGTAAGCCTTTGCTCAAGCTGCTGCCCAGAGTTTTATTTGCCAGAATGAATTCTAGCCAAGCTAAACAGTTGGCCAGTTTGACGGACTGATCTGGCTGAGAATTAACTTGTGACATCAATAAAAAAAATTGCAAATTCTCAGCTCAATCACCTCTTTGATTGGGAAGTGTCTCCCCAGGCAAATGTGGAAGTGTCAGTGGTAAGGTGTCCAAGGGCTCTGAGCTCTGAAGGTTCGTAACTGCAGCTTTCAGACAGGCAAGGGACAGAATTCTAGGATTTTTTTTTTTTTCTTTAGCATTTCCTGCAACCTGGATTAAATATTGACTCTTTCTTAGGCTGGCTGATACCTTGATACGTAACACCCTCCCAGACACTGTATAGGGGACTTATTGGCACCTTGGATTGTTACTTTTAGGTGCTGAAGAACTAAGCATCTCAAAACCAAACTAATTTTTTTAATCTTACCTGATGAATGAGATTAGAATAAACTCAGTAAAGATTATAGAAAGAATCTAGCTTTAGTGACTCATTTTAATGGGGGCAATCAGGTGGAGAAAATGAATGGAATATTTCTGTGTCATTACTTTTGTCTGTAAAGAAGTTCAGTTATCATGTCAGATCTGACATCACCTAAAGCTGTTTTTCAGAGAATGGTTCTTGAAAAAAACCTATGTGTTGGACCAATACTAACTGATATCAGAATGTAACATCTCATACAATACAGTCTTTATATATAGTATATAACAAAGAAGATTATTATGGTTTTTCTTGCTGAATATATTACTTTTTCAATTAAGTTTTTGTTGGTTTGTTTGTTTGCTAACAACGTATTATAAATCTATGTGGAGCAAATGGCTTCACTGGGTCTTAGACATAAATCCTGAATTTAGACTCCTATTTACAAAGATACTGATATACAAATTACCTTCTTGGTCACAGTGCTTTGGAAAAAAGGTAAATTCGGTGTCATTGTCTTGCACCTGTGCTGTATGTAAACATTCTGAAAGCTTGGGTAGAAAAAGCTGAATTTTCCCTCTTGTACCAGTACCCCTTGGAAAGTTATTGCAGTGAAGATGAAAGATTTGCTACTGCATTTGCCGCTGATAAGTCTTGATATGACGTAATATAGTCAAACAGCTGTTCAGAGGCAGAAGTTGCCGAGTAACAACTGTCACCTCTGTCTGCCTTTTGTACTGTCTTTGAATCAATTCTGTCGCAGATACTTTCCCAATTTAATTTATTATTTTACCCACTGGTGTCTTGTCTTCCTGGCGTTAAAGTCAAGTATTACATAATAATATGTGCTTTTATTTTATGAGAGCTTCTAAACAGCAGAAAGTGCCCAGCATTATGCTGGAAAGACACAAACTTTCCTTTGAGAATGTTGCAATGTGTGTATTTAGTGTTGGTGGTTATCTTACTAATGCAGCTAAAATATATCAAAGTAGTATGTTTTTGTTTAAGAAAGTGATTAAAGAATTTGACAGGAATCAGCTGTGAATGTGGCACAATGTGCAAGCTGGCGAGAACAGATGAGATGGAAGAGAGACACTTTTTACCTAAATGAACCCCTTACAAAAGAAAGGGCAGGACAGGAGAGTCTGAGCATGGATTCAAATAGGTGAACCACCTGTCTTTTGGAACTGTAGGGAAGGGATGCTCCATGGTACAAAAAACCTGGGAACAGTGTTTATTCCCCAAACATGGTAGATACCCAGGTAAAGACAGAAGACTCAATGGAGTTTGCATGGGTCTCCACCCCCCCAATACCTCTACATGTGTTCCAGAGAATACAACAGGCACAGCATTCATTCTTCTGGTCTAAAAAGTCCCCCATTTTCACAGCTTCAGACATTCTCTACAAGATGGAAAGATATTATGGGGATTTCATGTATGGCTCTTTCTTTACTTTGTCCTTTTACTGCTTTCTTAGATATACTGAACAGTGAAAGGGAGGGATTTAAGCCAGATTCTTACAGTGTATTTTGTTTCATCTACTTTTGAATATTTTCTGCAGACACTGTGATGATAGTAATGTTATTTTTGTCAAGGTTTTTCACTATAATTATCTTTCATGACCATAAAATATTGTTGGTCTTCTTAATTCTGGGTCTTAAATATCTCCTATATCCCCATATAGCCATTACTTAAACAACATACATTAATCTGCAGATTTCATGACAGTCCTCCCAGGAACATCTTTATCCTTCTGTTAATCTTACTTAACTAAATTCCACTAACTTTTGAGTATTGAGTAGGTATTAGGGACAGTAAAATTGTTTCATGCTCACTTAAGTTTTCATGCACCTGATTTACCTGTAGTGACAAGCTTTCTTCTGGGATTTAAAATGCTTCAGAAAGAAGGACTTTGGACTTACGTATGACAATTTATTCTTGAGACATTAATTCCTTGACATAAAATAACTAATGAAGAAAGCATCAGTTTGGGCACTTTGATTTGAGAGTCATGGAGAAATACTGGGGAACTCAAAGGTTATTGCATTTGCAATCATTTCTGTGACTCATTATATCTTATAATTTCATTGTTAATCGTTAGTTGTGACTGTGAATGGTTAAATTGCTTGCTTTCTTTACAACAGAATTATGTCTTCTTTCAGACTGAAGACTGAGACTAAATAACTGTGCTATTTAACTGAGTGAGAGTTATTTTTTTTCCATGGCAGCCTATATGGAGCTGTGTTTAGATTTGTGCTGAAACAAATGTTGACAATTCAGGGATGTTTCGTTATTGCTGAGCACTGCTTGCACTGGGTCGAGGCCTTTCCTGTTTCTCACATCACCCTCACTCACAGTGAGCAGGCTGAGGGTGCACAGGAAGTTTGACAGGGAGACACAGCTGACCTCAGCTGAGCACAGGGATATCCCATGCTATATGGTGGGATGTTCAGCATTTAAAAGCTGGGGAAAGAAGAAGGAAGGGAGTGACAGTTGGCATTTGTCATCGCAAGTCACTGTTAGATATGATGGAGCCCTGCTTTCCTGGTGATGGCTGAATACCTGCCTGCCCATAGGGAGCAGTGAATTAATTCCTAGTTTTGCTTTGCTTATATGCCCAGCTTTTGTGTTCCCTATCAGATTGTCTGAGTTTTCTTTTACCCCTATGATTTTGTCCACCATCCTGCTGGGAGAAGTGAGTAAGCAGCTATGGGGGGCTTAGCTGCTGGCTGGGATTGAACCATGAAAATGATACACTAACAAATCAAATATGATCAATGTATGCAATATTTGCATACATTTCTTCTAGAAACAGATTTGTGATACTCCTGTACTGCTTATTCTGCAGGTCTGATAGATATTCCTTAAAAACATTTATGAGAAAAAAAGAAGTTGCCATTTCTTGGTTTTCTGTTTGGCAGATTAAAAACCCCACTGTATTTGTATCCAAGAGAGATCTTACATTGAAACTCTCAGCCAGAGAGTTAACAGAGTTTATGTAGTTCCTCTGCTGTCGCACTAAAGTCTAAGGAACTCTAGTCTACTCACCTAAAAATCTCCCTTTCATGTATTACAGCTTACCTTTCAAGCATTACAAAAGACTTGCCCATGCAGGCAGCTGAGGTATCCCATTAGCCTCAGAGACACCCTTAAGATGTTCACAGAGATACTGTCTGCTATCAGAAGGGTCCCACCTTCCAGTTTTCATGTGGTGCCCTGTCCTCAAACTGTCTTCTTACTCAGACTTAATCTGTACCCTTCTCCTGTTCAGTTAGGATTTCTGTTAACATAATTCAATAAGGTTGTTGACCTCTTCTGAGAAGGTTTATGACTTCTACCCAAATTATGAAACCCCTAAATACAGCAATGCCTATTTAGGTTGAAAAGTCTTCAGTCCAAGCAACACACACAAACTGGTAAGAGTTATCAGTTTTTTAAACGAGAATAGTATTTTCCACACTGTGAACTAGAATTTAATTTAAAAACTTGAAGTTTAAATTGAAACTTACAATACTTACAAATATGGCCATGAATAAAATATATGTTATATGAACAAAATTAATATATATAGGTTGTTTTGAGACTTCTGAGACTGAATACAATAATGAAGAAATATTCCCGTGATAGATTTGGATTCCATGACTTTTAACTTAGGATTTAAGATAACATGATGTCTCTCATAGAGCATTTCTGAACTACAAGGCAATGCTTTAAATTCACATTTTCCAAGGCTACGAGCAAGCATAAGGTGGTATCATGCTTTTACTGTCAACTGCAATTCACTACACTGTATGCACTAAGTCAAGTGTCTGATATTTTATTTCCTCTATATCTCAGTCTTCCCTCTGCAAAATGTTTGTCCAGCTCATTAGAGTGCTCGTACATGACTTCTTTGAAACTAAACACACTAAGAATTATCTTTACGTATGACTTGAATGATTCATGTAACTTGCAAAAACAGTGATGATGTCTGATTTTAAATTAAGGTCTGGTAAAAGAAGCTTTTTTGTCAGCAGTATAGTGAGAATTAAAAAGACCTCAGCGGAAGTGGGAAATTTAACCTCATGGGGTAAATTAGGATAGGCTGATTCTCTTTGTTAGCTTTTTTCTCCTTAATCAGGCCTGTGTCTTAGCTCACTGAGTGAGAAAGTAGAATGGAATCTGGTCCTGCAACTAATGAGCTGATGTAAAAATGTTTTATCTTCCTGCAGTTTCATGCAAGATGTTCTTTCTTTGATTCATTTTGTCTTTTTCTTTTATGTTTTCTAAGGTCAGTCTATTAAATGTTGCTATGGCAGTTAGCGTTGCTATAGTAATTGTAAACAATGTGACCAAAAGTTGAAAGAGATAGAGCACACAAACAGTAGCCCTCTGAGCAGTTACTGTCCCTACCAGAGAGTGAAGGAAACATTTAAAAAAATTCCCCAAAACATGAGTGCTCATCATTCTTAAGAGGCACATAAAAATAAACAGAGTTTTCTATTGAAGTAACAGGATTTGGTTACAAGTGATGGATTTCACTTTATTGTGGTATCATAAAAACTGCAGTCATTGTACAAACACACTGTACAAACTCCACACTTTCTGCTATTGCCCTTTTCGGGAATTACATTCAGGCCTGTTGTAATGCACCAGTGCACAGAGAAAAATAATAGTTACTAGGACCTGTTTCATGAGTTTGCCCTTCATTTTTGCTGTGTAACAGGGTAGCATAGGCCCGTATCTTTCAATGAATGATTTTTCCATTTTTTTTTTCTCTTCCTAAGTATTCCGAAGTTCACACTCTGAAGGTGCAATTATAATTGATAAAAAAAAACAACTGAAAAGGTCTAACATTTTGTTGGTAGTTTAGCTGCATTTCATGCCCAGGGTTTTACTATATCAAAGATTTAAAGTGGTATCGCAGGATTGCTAGGTTGGAAGAGA
>VXBA01005014.1:0-11931 GCA_013399895.1 Serilophus lunatus
GGCACTGAATTGAGACTAACAGGGCTATAGTCTCCAGAGTCATCCTTTATGTTCTTTTTGAAAACTGGGGCACTGTTAGCCAGCTTCAAGTCAACTAGGACCTCTCCAGATTCCCAAGACTGTTCAAAAATCAAGAAAGACCTTGTGATGACGTCAGCCAGCTCTTTGAATATTCTTGGATGAATCACATCACCACAGACTTATAGGAATCCAGCTGGAGCAGCAGATTCCTCACAACTTCAGGCTCAGCTGGGAGTTTATCATACTCACAGTTATAGTCCTCCAGCACAGGGCACTGGGACGCCCCTAGCTTTTCATTGGTGTTGAAGACAGAGGCAGAGAAGACATTAGACATCTCTACATTGTCTCTGTCCCTGTTTGTGAGGTGATAATCTTCATCCTATAACAGGCTGATGTAATTTCTGCCTGGCCTTTTTCCATTAATATATTTTTAAAAATGTTTTTTTTTAAAGACAATTGATGAACTTCAACTCCAAGTGATCTTTGGTCACACAAATTTTCTCCCTAAAGGGCTGAGCAACATCTCTGCGTTCCTCCCACATCACCTGATTTTACTTCCACTGGGCATATACCTTCATTTTTTGCTTATTTCCAAGAGAAGATCCTGCTCAGCCAAATTGATCTTCTGCCTCATCTGCCTAACTGCCAATATTTTGGGAATTGCCTCCTCTTGTGATGTTTAAAATGTGACCAGCAGTGTTGGACCCCAGCATCTGTAAAAAAATTTTCCCAGGACACTTACTTATTAATTCCCTAAACACCTTCTTGTCTGTCCTCCTCATGTCCAAAGTTGAGGTTTTGCTGGTACTTTAACTCCTGTCAGCAGAGAACAAATCAAGGAAGTTATTTTTCCTAGTCAGCTTTTTTAGTTACTATACCATGAAGTTGTCACCCAGGTGCTTTAGGAATCTTCTGAACTTGTTTGTGGCAGCTGCGTGAAGGTCCCAGTTAATTTCCAACAAATTGAAGTCCCTCATAAGGAAAAGGGCAGTTGATTTAGAGGTCTCTCTTAGTTCCCTAAAGAATGATTTGTCAGTGTCATGATCCTGGCTAGGTGATGACACAATGACATCCACATTATTTATTTGTCCCTTAATCATTATCCAGACCTTCTCAGCAAAGTCATTGACAACTGTGAGCTCCATACAGGCCAGCCCTTCTGTTAGAGTACAAGACCACCACCATACCTTGCCTGCTCTGCTTATCCCTCCTGAAGTGCCTGTAACCATACAACATGGCACTCCAGTCACAGGTCCCATCCCACCAGATTTCACTTATGCTAGCGACGTCAAATCTCTGGGACTGAAGCAAAGTTTCAAGATCCTCTTATTTGTTCCTTTAAGTTGTCCCAGCTGAAAGAATTATCTATCATTTCATATATTACTAATATTGCTATAATATATATAGCCATTTATATTCCTAATTTTTTCATGGGTTTCCACTTAATCTTCCAGGGTTTTTAACTTCTTCTTAATCCTTCCACATAATCGTCATCTTAATCTTATCTTACTTGGACATAAATAACAGCCTGAGAATTATTATTGAATCGGGCATGAGGTTTGGCACATTAATGGTATTGTGATATTTCATATCCTGTTACTTTTGGCCTTCTATGTGCTATGATATGCAAATCACATATACTCAAGCTTGCCACAAAAGTTTCCTAAAAATTACTACTACTTGCAGTGTACACAGAAGCTCTTTTCTCATATCTAGGACACAAAGGTATTTTTCCAGACAGATCTGAAAAGAGGATGAGACTTCTGAAGTAGAACTACCACAATTTATCATGGTAGGAGGGTGGGACAAAGAGAAATTAAAACAACCTGAAGAATGCAGCATCTTAAATGCATTACAACAAATAAACATACTCCAAATCATGGGTATTTCATGTCACACCATTTGCAATCCTTCCAGCTACGAAACTATTGTGAACGCGAAAGAAGAAACACACTTTTTCATGTTTGGTTGTGTTTTTTTTCACCCCGAAGTGCTCATTGATATAATCTAAGCCACAGAATGGTCATCTTTTAAATAGCTCTTGAAGAACAGATAAAAATCCAAAGACTCACCAGGAGAAAGGATCCTTAAATGCATAAAGAATTCTCACCTGCTGATGAAACAAGTTGCTAGCAGAAGCCACTCTGCAGAATCAAAATTATCACTTTTTTTTTTCTCTTAATCAAACAGAAGATATTGGAAAGATCATAGCTGCATCAAGGGGATTTGTGTAGAGTTTTGAATTGACTGTTCAAAAGAAATTAAAAAAAAAGCTTGTTGTATGTTTTAGCATTTAGGGAATCAGTGACTTTTTAAACTTCCTACTGTGATGCTATAAACATGCTGTCTCTAATGCTGCCAAAGCTTATTGAAAGCCGTAGTAGGTGCCTTCACAACACTTCCCACACCATGAAATTCAATTACATTTAAGAAAATTTGAGTTGAGTTTAATTACTTGTGTGTACTTTGGATGAGCACATGTTCTGTTTAAGGATGTGGCTTGCAGAGGTCCTGACATTCAAATCGAACAAACTTACTCTCATGTGGTGCATTTCCTTTTCAAATTAATTTAACTGCTGAAGATTCCTTACTTTTCTGTAAAAAAAAATAAAATCATCATAATGATTCAGTAAAGCTGCAGGAAAAAAGAAAAATTTGCTCTTCTATACAAAACATGCAAGAAATTTCCACAAGAATTATATATTTTTGTTTATGCAAAATCTTGGACAAGAAAAAAAACCAAACTCCACACATCCACCGGGTACACAATTTTCTTCCCTTTTCCTATAAAATAACAAAATCAGTTTTGAAAAATAACCTGGAAAAAAATTATAATATTTTCTACTTGGTTTATATCTAAGCATGTTATTTTCTTCAAATAAACCTATTTTACTCTCTTCTCTGAAAGGAATGAGCACTACACCCCTAAAGAGGTGAGTTCTCCTGCCCAATTGCCATTCAGACAACATGTCCCCAGTTAAGTGTCTTGTTATGCTTATTGCTAGCTGACAAAATCAAGAGCCATCTTGTTGAATGCACGCCATAAAATTCTTTTATCCCTTCAAATGCAATATTATGATTACTATTCATTATGTATTACAGCTGAAATTGAATAATGAGAAGCTACACCTTTCTTGTTAATATTCATGCCTTAGCTTCCTCAGAGTGTTTTCCATAAGAAACAAAAATTTATGTTTTCCTAACATTGCTTTATTTCCTATGAAGTATTAATGTGAGTTAAGGATCAATTCTCTATTCAGAGGCCTCCTAAGAAGAAGGATATTACACTGACCCCTGACATGCAGCAGTGGCTCACAAAATGAATAGAGTTTTATTGAACCTGCCGATTGTTCCTTAAAAGCTCATAATAGTGAAAATAAAGTTGCACCGACACCTCAGAATCATGCATCCTCTCCCCTTTAAAGGAAGCTGCAAATACAAAAACATGATGTCTCAGAGTTAGTAGTTATTAGTGTAGTTATTACAGAGCTAGCTTTAAAAATTGACACCTTTTTCAGTACAAAGTTAGGCTGGCAAAATACACAACCATGAGGAACTGTTTTTGACAAATGGTTTTCTTACTAAATTAATGAGAACATATAAATTAAGAGAATGCTGCAGAAGTAACAATTAAAATTTCAGGAAAACTATTATTCCTTCCCCACAAGGCCAAAGCAGTCTCTAACTACTATAGTATTATGACATAATGAAAAATAGGAGGGGAGACAGGGAGGAAAAAATGGAGGTAAGAGGGAACAACAAAATAATAATACATCTTAATTTTACAGAGTGGATCCTTTCTGCTGCTTGAGAAGTGAGAACACTGTGTTCTTAAATCAAGTTCGCTAAATGTGATGCATGTAATGCATTGTAAATGTCTCTATATGGTTCTCATTGCTTTCATTTAAGAAGAAAACAGTAAAAAAAAAGAAAAGAAAAAAAAGAAGTCAATTCCACTAGTGATTTTTCGTCTCCCACCTATGATATTGCCATAGTTTAAACTGATGACAGTAATGAAAATTTACAGAGGATGCTGTGTTTATTTTAAACACACTGTTATGTTATCACAATAGCCCAGTTCAGGAGGGCAGAGGAGGGAAGGAGATGGAATGGCAAAAAAAGATCTAACAGAAATCAAGAAGGCTGAGAAAGAAGGACATTTTAATATTTCCTTTGTCATCAACAGAATACTGGTTCTATTTTCTGCCTGTACACTGATGATAAGTGATACCATTCCAAGCCTTCACAATGCCCAACAAAATACTACATCAGAGATGAGCTTCACAATCCTAATAAATCAGCCTTTAGACATTTCTTTTCCCCTAAGTGACCCCAAAAGTAATGGGGAGGTATTATTTGGGAAGATAATGAGCGCCACTGAAATGGAAGAGAGAAAGCTTGTCTTGACTCTGATCTCCCACACTTCTCAATAGTGGGGAAAGTGACCGTGTAGAAAACACTATCTCTGTGAAGAATAGACATTGACACGACCACAGAGGCACAAAGTGCATGAGGTCAAATCTTGTGGAGGGAGCTGTTATTACTGATGTTACAGTATCAGTACAAACTGGAAAAAAAAAATAAAAAAAATTATACTTAATGCCATGTCGAAGAGGGCTTTGAGCAAGCTGATCCAGTGAAAGCTGTCTCTAACCATGGGAGGTGAGTTTGGAACTGTACAATCTTTAAGGTCCCTTCCAACACAAATCGTTCTATGGTTCTTTCAGTTAAGAAAGAAAGCTTCCAAACACCTTAATTTCCAGGTTATTCTAGCTCCATTTTCTGACATTTGCAGTTGCAAGGGAACAAATACATCAATAGACCTAACACTGCACATATTTGCTTGCATAAACTTCACCTTTTGTGACAAGGACATTATTTCCAAACAAACCTGATGAGACACAGCCTATTTCAGTTCAGTTCTTGATAATAGCCCAACCTAAGGCATTAATTCTGTAGCACAGCATCTTACACATCACTTTATTGGGAGCCTAATAAAATAATGTGAGGTATCAGGCTGGCTACAGAAGTAGTACTGATTATCTGAGGAAAGATGTTACACCTGCAACCATAACAGTAGGGAGCAGTTGTCTGCTGCCTCCAACTTGACAGTCCATCTCTGGTTCTGTGAGTGTGACAACTACAGAAAGAAGATTGATTTATCTTTTTTATTTCCCACAGGTGTAGCTTGTGCACCCTTAACTCTTTCAAGAGGTCATACTCCCTAGCACGCACTCAGCTCAATCAGCATCATGTTTCTTCTGCTCCTTCTCCCTAAGAGGAGTCCAAGAAAGTATTCTACTTTCTCACTGCTTTCCTTGGAAATCTGAGTTTTCTTGTCACCCTTTCTGTAGATTGAACTGCACAGTATTTTGTGTTCTTTATCATAACCAGAGTTTTGAGAAAGCTTACCCCACCCTGAAAAGGCAAGGGTTCAGTTTGCTGACTATCTGACTTTCTTAACATTTCATTGTTTTAAAGAGCAACATTAGGATTACATTTAAAAAAGATACTTTAAAGTATGCTAATTTAAAAAGTATTAGTCATTTGCCTATACATCAAATCATTTCCTTCTTTTTATTTCTTTCTTACTAATTTCATATTATTCACAGAAAACTGTGTTTTAACTCCTGATTTTTCAGTGCAACCACTGAATTCCAAAACATAAAGTTATTTTCTCAGCAGGAATGTAAATATTTTTGCTTAAATTGATAGTGAAGTAATGAGGAAGGAAAACATGGGGACATAAAAACAAACACATTAGTACATCAAAAATCTCTGATTTACAAATATTTTACTATTTTTTTTATTTTTTTTTTTTGCATACAGTGTTGGAAAAATTGAAACTATTATTGTGTGGGCTATTACAATATTTGTAATATAAAGCAGGGAAAGTAAAATCTATATCCCTGCATGCACAGCTGTATCCGTTTGAAAAACAAGGCTTTTGAAGGGGGTGTAAGAGAGAAACCCCACTTACCTGAGTTAAAATTCAATTTTTCCTCAAAAGACATTTCAGGAAGGGGGGGTTGTCCCGCCCGGGACCGGGGGGAGAGGAGGGGACGGAGTGGGACCTGCACCAGTCCCGGTGCCCCCGAGGTCGGGGCCGGGGCCGGGTGGCGGCTCCATGCCCTCCAGGCTCCTGGCAGCGGGGTGGCAGTTTCTAGCCCCCGCATCCCTGCTGCTCCCGGGAGCACGGGTGCTTGGTGGCGGCCGATCGCCGGCCATCGCCGCGCATGGCCCCGGGGCCGTCTTGTGCAGTGTAGCCCAGACAGCTTCTGTTCCTGCCCATTGTCCCCCTTCCCTGCGGGGTGTGCGGCCATGGGGCTGTCCTTTCCCGCACGGGCATGGTGGCTTTCTGGGGCAAGCAGCACCCTGGGGGCACAGCTATGGGAAGCCCCAGCGTCCCTCCGGGGGGGCAGCAGCTCCTCACCCCCACCCCGGAGCGCAGGCAGCGGCAAACTGCCCTGGGCCAGCCTGGCCGGGAATGTCAGCACCACNAAGTTGAGGCACGGCACCGCCCCGCTCTCTTTTCTGGCTGCCGCTGCGAGGAGAAGGATCGCAGCCCCGGTGTCCAGCGCCTGCAAGCCCCACAGTGGGAGTCCACCCATTTCTCTCAACCCAGGAGCCATTTCAGCAAGTATCCTCCAGACTGGGGAGGGAGGGAATCATTTTCACCTTTTGTTTGTGTTTTTCAGAGAGACTAAAGGGCCAGAAGTGCTTCCAAAGAGAGAGAGGGAAAAGAAGGAGACCCCCTTTCCTACCCTTCCTCCCAGTTTCTTTTTTTTTACCTTTTTGTGTGTTTTTTTTTCCCCTCCTGGCATGTTGGGGGTCCCTCAATGTAATTCTGGGGTCTCCTGTGGGTTACTCTTCCTCTCTAATTCAAGTCTCTTGTAATAAATTGTTCTCCTGATGACCATTCTACTCAGTTTTCTGTCGCCTTTATTGAATCTGCCCCCTGAATGCTAAACGGTGGGTCAAACCACCACAACAGCACATCCAATTGTATGAATCAACAACTGCAGGGAAGCATGTTGAATCTCTTGTGTACTTACTTTAGGATAAATCAGCACATTACTGTTGAACCACAAAATATGACTCAGAACTGACTATCCTTGAACAAGCTGTGGCCCAAACTGTCCACATTTCCCATACTGCATTTCCATGCAGTGTCTCTACATCTATTGTAAATATGAATGTGCATCAGTAAGATGAAGGGAATTTATCAATTGCAGTCTCCTTGTGGTCAGTCTGTAAAATGATGCCTCCTTATCAGTTCTGTCTCGTATTTCCTCCTTCTTTTTGTAAAGGAGACATTAGAGTTTTGTGCACTTCACCTTACTCAATGTGAAATATTACAGATTTTTGGATAACTGCAAAACTGTATAGCAAAGTCCTGTAATGATGACACATAACTAACTCTTTCTTGGCCCTTTAGGAAATAATAGATATATTTAAGACACATTTAGTGTCACTAAAATTACAGAAAAAAATTGTGTTTGTCACTGGAAAGAAGCTTTATACGTTCCCTTGAATTCAGACTGAAGTGCACTGAATGCCTTCAATGCAAAAAAAACCCCCAACAAACCCCAACAAATTTAGATTCAGTTGAGGAGAGGTTTTTTAATTCATTGGACCAATGCAAGTCCAATTGGCAATGGCAGACTATATTAGTATCTATTTGGAAAGGAACAGAACAGAAAGATAGTATAAATCTGGTTTGTAAATATATGGAAAGCCTACATTTATTCATTATGTACTTCTCATCCTTCCTGCTAATTAGAAAAGAACATATTAACCAAGTCAAGAAAAGGAGAGGATATTATATGAAACATCATTCATTAATATGATCAGACTGAGATATTTAGATTGAAAAAAGAAGACAAATATTATGGAGTCTACAAAATCATTAATTGTATGCAGGAGGTAAAGAGGGAATAAATACAATACAGAGATATAATATTTGCCCTTCCTTCCTGCATAAGTACTCATGAGAAGCTATTAAAATTATCAGGCAAAAGATTTAAATTGAAGCAAAAAGAAGTACTACACTAAGGGTAGAACTCACTGCATGAGCAGACTTTGGAAGCTGAAACTGTGAATGGGATTAGAAGGGATTAGACAACTCAAGGAAAAACAGGTCCATTCATGGCTAATAAACTTTCTAGTCTGCACATAATCTCTTCCTCGTGAAGTCCCTAAACTGCTGACTGCCAAAACTGGGAATCTATAACCAGAGAAAGTGTTACTCTGCAAATGCCTGATTCTTCTATTCTTTCCCTAAGCAGTTGCTGTTGGCTTCTACCAGAGATGGGTTGCTGAGCTAGTTGAAACTTTGGTCTCATCCAATATGGCAGTATGTCAGTTTCATAGCTCAAAATGGTGACATACAAATTAACTCTACTCATTTAACCTTCTCTTGAACTTAAAAGGGTAATTAAAATAGCTCATAATCCTACATAATAAAAATTCTAATTCTCACAGAATTTAAGCCTAATGTTCAAATTATCTCTTTTCAGGCTAATGTTGAAAGTCAGTATATACAAGTTACCAAAATTTAAATTCTGAATGATGAAAACCAATAAAAAAATACAAGCAAACAAAAAAAATTTGGTGCCACTTGATTATTCTAAATCAACGGTTCTTGCATAAATGACCCTTCAGCATTCCAGTTGAGGGCTGCAATGCTGAACTCTGAAAGAAGTTCAACTCTGAAAGAAGATGCCTGCAGATAGCACCAAATTGCCTCAGTTGAATCAAAGTTCTGTGACCTTTGTTGCTTTTGTTTTAATTTTCTTTACTGTAAGGACATACAATTTTAAAATATCTGTTATATATACTTCATAACATCAACTTTTTATAGTTTAATCTGCAATGTGCTATTAAAACAAACCAACCAAACCAAATCAAACAAAAAGAGAAGAAAGGGATACAGAATGCTCTTATTAAAATACTCTTGGTCCACTTGGCCAAATTTAATGTGAGCTCAGTCATGAAGTAAGATTAAAAAAAGCCAAGGACCATTCTTCCATCACTGTTTTCCAGTTTTCTCTCTTGTTTTTGAAGTTTTTTTCCCAAAGGTATTTTTGACTCTTCAGTTTTACCTCCAAGTATCATTGCGGCACTTGCCTTGACTGCTAACAGAGTGAACATCATTGCTTTGTCATGAGTGATTTTCTCACACTTTCCATCTATTGTTTAATTTTCTGCAAGAGTTTTCCCTCAAAGCACTACTGAAGCTTGCTGGATTTACCCAAAGCATTGTTCAGCTACACTCTAGCAAGAAAGAAGAGCTGTTGTGTGTTGGGAGTTAAGATGCTGATTCTCATACAGAGAGTCGTCAAGCACCGGACTTTGTGACAGGTGATGTTTAATGAGGGTAACAATGTGTTCTTTACACTGAGCTTCAAAGATTTTTCCTATGCATTTGTGAACAGTTAGGTCTCAAAACAAAAGTCACACATTAAGCATTAACTTAAAGCTCTACCGGATAAGTACCCAAGTGAATAAAAATTAGTTACAAATAAGTAAAATACACATATGGAGGCTGACAAGTGATAAGATATATCACAAAAACATATCTAAGTAATTACATTTTGTTTCCAAGAACACTTGCGGTCATGAACATCCTTCTATATACTAGATAACTAAATGTTGCCTCATTTAAATATGCATTTAGGGCACCTGTTTTCAACGTTACTTGGGCATTGATTTTTTTACTTGAAAGGAAGTACAAGGGACTGACAAGTTTTGAATGCACTGCAGTTTAGAATTAAGTTGCTAAAAATGAATATATGACATGGTTGCATAAAAAAATGCCAGGATGAGCTGTCTTTGCCACACAGCAGAGAGCAATCAGTTCCAAGCTGCTGAAATAAATGAAAATTTCAGCCAGCTGTCAGGCTATTAAACTAATTCTGACAGAATCAGGGATCAGGATAGCCGCATAAGCAGGTGAAGGCCAAGTGTTTCCTACTCCTAGATGTCTGCAAACTTTATCTGCAGTGTGAGTCAGGCTGTGAGTCAGAAAGCATTTGTCTGGCCTGTATAGAATGGCAGCAGGAAGGAGAAAAAACAGCTTTCTATGGTCTAAACACTGAGTGTTGCTAAACATAACTTAAAATTAGGTATTTCTGCACTTCCAAAAATGGAAAAATATAAAGGATTCTTATAGGGTTAAATGCTTTGATGGAAATTCTTCATCCCAATAACAGTTTTGGATGAAGAGGGAGAGTTTTTTAAAAAAAAAAAAAAAAAAAAAAAAAAAAAAAAAAGNAAAAAAAAAAAAAAAAAAAGAAAGAAAAAAGAGAAACAAGCCCTGCAGCCAGCCCTCTTCCCCACATCCACAGCACCAGGGGCCACTCCAGGTGGAGGAGGAGCAGAGTTAATAATTTTAGATTTGGTCATAAGAGCTCTTGAATTCCAGTCTAATAGTTATCCCTTTATCAACCAGCGAGGAGGAAGGAGAGAGCAAGGACGGAGTTGCTGCAGCCCTCAGGCAGCAACAGAGGAGCTTGGACACAAATGGAAACAACCCTCTCCTCAGGGGGTGAGCCCAATGGGTCTACACAGAGGGGCAAGGGATGGGGAAGGACAGACTTCACCCTGGCAAAGGGACAGAGAGAGGACCACTCTGACTGGTTTGGTTATTCCCATGTTCATCTCTGACACCTCTGCATGACCTGCCTAGTCCCTCATTGCTGCATCCTCACCACCCTTTGCCAGCAGCACCCCCCTCATATCGCCCATGAGAGAGAGTTCCACCCATCTCCTGCTGTACTGGACCTTGGCAACTGTCATATTTAGACCAGCTGGAGCCTGCTGAGGCTGGCTTGCCCCAGACCCATGCCCCAGCCCCGTGCCCAGCTTGTTGCTGCCCTACATCTCTGCCCGGCTTTGCTGCCATGCTGCATTCATGGTGCCTGCTGCCTGTCACTAGAGGCCTGACAGCAGCACCTGCTGACCCCAGCTGTACCTGCGTGGAGGAAAGTCCACTAGTAGTTCACCAGCACCACCTACTCTACTGTGACCATAACTGCACTAAAAAAAGGAGAGTGGGGGGTTTTTTTATTTGTTTTTTTCAAGTGATTTTATTACTGTTGGTTCTATTTTGTTCTTTCTTTTTAGTAAAGATCTATTACTTTCTTTTACTACAATTTTGCTTGGAAGCCTCTTGATTTAAAATTTAGACAACTATTTGGAAGGAAGGGTTTCTACTCCAGTAGGCCCTACCCTTTAGAATACATGGTATTAAAACCAAAATGAGGATATTTCAGGAGACCACAAGCTAAGGATGTGATGAGAAATAAGAAAGAGAGCTTTGTAAAATGGTAAGGAAATGCCATTCTTTATTCACCTCCATTGTTAAATATAATTCTGTGGTGGTTTAACACCAGTGGTTTAACTAAGGGCAAGCTGAACAGTGACAAGAAGACTGAACAGAACGTAACAACAGAGAAACAGTTTATTTGTCTGGAGCTCAACTAAAGAAAATCACAGTTTAAGGGAACCCCAGACTTAACACAAAATTAAACCCAACAAAAAACACGAAAAGGAAAAAAAGAAAAAAAAAAGGGAACTGCTTTCAAAGGCCAGGCAGGCTGGCCCAGGAAAAAGCAGTGGGAGAGGAAAGCCGCTTCCTCTTCTCTCTCTCTGATGGAAGCTAACTTCCAGCCCTTGGAGTCTCTGTAAAACACAACACAGTGAAAGGTTTTTCCCCCAACCCGGGATGTTATTTGGGGAAGCTTTCAACCTGCAGTTGTGCTGGCTTGGCTCCAATGCCAATGGGGGTGGGCGGAGTCAAGCCACGAGGCCTGGGAGTAGGAGAAGAGCTCCTGCTCTCCAGCTTTCCAGGAAGCCAAAGAGAGTGAACTTCCATTGCTTCGGGCTTTTAAGCTCTCCAAGTCCCAC
>VXBA01005014.1:12506-55029 GCA_013399895.1 Serilophus lunatus
AACCCCGCATCTCCCTCCCCTTCTCAAACCCCCACAAATTCTTAGCCAAATTTAAAAGCTTCATCTGTCCCATTCTTTGTCCATATTAAACTGACCTAACTGACCTCTGAGCTGGAAATGTCTAAGTCATCAACATATATCTTTGGACCATACAAAATTAGGTCTTTTTTTGTTGAAGTTCTTTTATATTTAGATATATCTTCTGAAAAAGGATCAGGGAAAGACCATAGCAAGAAAGTTACTGGATCCTTTATCTTTATCCTTTATTATGTTTAATTTGTCTTGGGAAGTTTAGCAACCAGAAAACTTGCTGTCCTAATATGTGCAGAATGATATAATTTTTAAAGAAACTTGAGACTTGAAAAAACACAAAATTTCATTTTCCATTTTTTGTTCAATTTCAAGGAAAATACATCCAGCACTCAAATTCCCATTTTATTATATTAAATCTCTACCAATGTTACCAATGTTTTCTATTTTGATCACAGCCTGCAGCCTGGGGGCACAGTATATCATAATTGTATTATCCATTAGTTCAGACCCGAATATTATTTTCCTTACCTCCTCTGTGTCAGAGAACTTTGGAAAAACATTGTGAATTAATGGTGCTGTAATTGTAAAGAGGAAAATGACAAAAAGAAAGTGGGTATTTGTGAAGAATCAAGCAGCAAGCGTTTAGCTTTTAATTTACTCTAAATATCTTTACGGTATTGTTGGATTACTCCGTCTCTGTGGATTTTACAGAATAAGATAATGTGGTTGTTTTCAATGAAAGTTATACATGTTCAAATTATGTTCTTTCCAGGTCTCTTATCTACTCTCCAGACAAAAACTTAGGGACATTCATGTGAAGCTAACACATAGATCCATCATAAACACAGAGTACACCTGCATGTGTACAGCTGCATGTGTACACTGGCAGATAGCAGGAAACTCCACACAATGGTGTCCAGTTGCTCCTGCATGCCTAGGAACTGCAAATGGATGAATGACAGTGGGTCTTGCTTACACTTTATTTTTTCTTTAATGCTGTGCATGGCTTCAGTAGCTCTGGATCTGGTTTCTGAGACTCTCAGTGAGCAAAAATCTCAATGAAACACAATATTTTTGTAAAATTATTCAGTTCTTTATTCTCTTACCTTCTTAAGTTCTCTTTGACCACAATATTTGGAAGCCTAGCTTCTTTTGCCAGTGAATGTTGCTGTATTAAACTAATTTGAGGGATTATTTTGCTGTATCCTTTTGTTTTGAAGAATTAGGTTCACGTTGAGATGACAAGAGCTTAGTTCTCTTTTGCATGTTCCGTCAGAGAAGTCTGAAAAGGTATTCTAGGACAAAAGCAGTCAAATAGAAACTAATAATGTTTATAATTGCTGATATTTCTTTCAGGCTTGTCTTAAAACAAATCCTGTGATTTGTGAACATTTATAATCAAATCAGGATATTTCCTCTCTAGAATATAGAATATATTTTATTTTATTTTTTAATATCTTGGGCAATTATTTAAAAGTTATTTGAACTTTGGTATAATTAATTTTTACCATAGCACAGAGACAATGATGTTCAATTGCCAGTCATATTGACCATTAAACTACATGCTGAACAGTAAATAGGTTTGCTTTGTTACTTTGGTTTCTTTTTGAGTGAAAAATATTCAGTTATATATGTGAGATTGAATATATTTTGTCTGTATAGTTTAATTTTCCTAAAGTTTCAAAGACTGACAAAATTTGATGCAGTTCCAACCCAAATGCTCAAAGGGGATTTATTGGCAGATTCTTTTTTTTTTCCTGCTCTAATATGGGGAAAAAAATACTGACATTTTAACAACTTAACAGCTGTCATTGAAACTCACTTTTTTGAGATGAAAAAATCATGTCTGAGATTTTTAAAAGGAGCTCCTTAATAGTATACTACAAGGTTCATTCAGGGAGAGATTGCAATGGCTGAGCAACACCAGGCAACAGGTGACTCTGACCCATATTCCTGACATGACCTGGGATGTGCCTTGGCATCCCAAACTCATTCAGTGTTCCAGACTCCAGACTGACCCTGCTGCCCTCCATCTGTGTTCGTCATTGGTGTTTGAAAGAAGCCATTCATCTTCGTTGCATGAGGACATCACTTTCTGACAGACCTTGCTGCAAATAAAGTCCTGGTCTTTTCTGTCCTTGTAAAGCACTGTATAACATATGCCATTAAGACCAAGGAAACACTTTTCACTGTCCCACACTCTTTTATTTCTCTTTCTCTGCATTACTGAGACATTTCCCTGTTTCTAGCCTCTATCCTCCCCTGATTCTGGCTTTCGATATGTGCTGAAGAAACGCTATCAGTAGTATCACACCACTGGTTTTGCTGAGAACAGATGCTGTGCTCTTTCTTACCTCTCTGTCCCCCTCACCAGGTCCTCATGCTTGTGCTCCTTAGCCCCATGGGTATTATGACAGCAGCAATTGGAGGTAATGAGCCTATTTAAGCTCCTTTTTAAAACTTGAGAAAGTAAAGTGTTTATTACTTTCTTTGCTCCATTGAGTTCAGACACTTGCTGTAAAATTAATAGCTGGTGTCAGAGCTAAAAATAACTGCACTTTTTAAAATAGGCATATCCCATCCTGACATTATTAATTTGTAAGGTGTATTACATTTTTTCTGAGCGATAACAAGAGTTATTAAGATACAGTGGCACTAAGGTGGTGTTATTTTTAACCCTTTTTATTTCTTGTATCTCTCTGCCATCATACAGAGGTGTCATTACTCTTCCATAAAATATATATATATATATTCGCACATACACACACATATTATATATATTTGCAATGGGAAATGCAGCTTTTGTACTCTCAAAAAATATCTCTATTTAAAAAAGTCTTCACAAAATTCTCTGGCTTCACAAAATTCTCTAGCTTCACCTCTGATAATAACTCAAAAGGAATATGATTTCAAAGGCTTCAGGGAGACATGTGAGAGGTGGGATGCTTGATCCTCCACTTGCATGAGCTCAGCCATGGGGATAGGTGGGAATAATAAACTGAACAAAGAATGCTCCCAGCTGAGAGAAAATGTAAGGAGATGGAGGGCAGGAGAATACAAAACTAAAGGTGTTCTTTCTCTCTACTGCTGCTTTTAATAAGATAAAGAATGTGTGAAGAAGATCAAAACATATACAGCCGGTCCTGAAGGGCACGGTGCACCTTCATTTTCACTGAGATCAGTACAAACTGTATATCATTTCACTTCAGCTGAAGTGGGGTTTATCTCCTCTCATGTCAGAGCAGATGGGAGCTTCTCTCATTGCAGTCCATTTCTGTGTCTGTTCCTGGGGTAGTGGGAGTCCAGTTTGGCCATTATGGCCTGTTCCAGCATAAACCATGTGGGGAAGGAAAGAGAGTATTGCTTACAACAGGATCTATCACAGAAGTTACAACTGAATCACACTGTTTTGTTATTAGTATTTTGTTTTCACAAATGGTGCAGCATAACACTGCCCTCTAATTCATACATACTTCTTTATAGACTGATAATTAGATACTGGTATGACTATCTTTGTATTAGTTTTCTCTCTATGGAGGAAACAGTGGCTTAGATCACAAATATGTGTAGAAATATTAGAACTACAAAACAGATTAAGATGTTTTATTCATTTGTATTTCTCCAGATAAACTTATAAAATATTAATATAAACTTTCTCATCTTCAGAACAGCAATAACATCTATTCTTAAACACTTTCTTTTTATTTTCAGATTCAATTAGCTGGTTCACTGACTCCTGGAACATACATGTCTAAATACTACATTTTTATTTTGACCAATCCTTATTTGTATTAAATGATAAATATAAACCAATCAGAAGGAATAAAAAGTTTCAAATTAAAAAAAAACAAAAAAACAAAAAAACCCAACAAAACAAACATTTAGACAATGATGAAACTGTTTAAAGAAATGAGACATGAAACTAGTGAAGCTTTTTTTCTATTATCTTTGGTGAATAATTTTTTTTCCTGAATTGCTAGAAATGCTCTTAGCTGTAGCATTATCCAGTCTTTAAAGATAATCTGTAAATATACCTCTGTTCTATTTTGGTACTTCTATTAAGTTTTCTAAGGTATATTAGCACTATTAAGTTCTTCACTAAGTGATCTAGCAAGTATTTATCACAAGTGATTGCTTCTCATTCTCTGTATATCTCTGATCAAGATATTTTATATGTTTTTCCTTAATAGTTGCATTCAGGTTAAATCCCCAAAACTCACATAAAACAGAAAAATGTTAAAGGTTTAGAGAAAAAAAAACAAAACCAAAAACACTAAAACATATTTTGGATAGCACCTCAAAATTTTTGATGATTGTCTGTTTTTGCATTTGCTCAGTCCACCATCATTTAAAGTAGCCCCAAAAGGGCCTACTTTTTTGAAAACCTTCTCTTCATACTCATCTACTGTATTCTTCTTGGACAAGGTAGACACTTAATGTTCAGCTTGATGCTCTTCACCCAGGAACCAATCTTGCTTGAGTAATCAAGCATTTTAGCAGTAATACACGGAAGAGGTGATCCCTACACTGGTCAACAGAATCCATGCATCAATTTCTTCAATCACCTAACAAGGATGTTGGCAGGGTTGGTGTGATAAGAGATGCCTTTTGGAGTTCTTCAGCAGAGGTCCTAGTCACAGAGTTATAATTTTGTGTCATTGTTTCTAAATGTATTTCTGTATGGATAATCTAAACTGTCTAATATCCATGTCTGGAAATCTGTAACCTATCCCACTGGGACCACGGTATCACTAAATTATTATGCTGAATTCTGTGAAAAAAAAATCATGGTTAAGCAAAGGGAACTCTCCATTCACTAGTCACAGGTGACCACCTTCAGTGCCTGTAAACCTGTTATTAAAGTCAGCCAGCTTGTGACAGTGTTTGGGTACTAGCCTAAATATTCCACGACCAAATCCCTTTTGTGTTTCAAATAATATAAAAGCTTCTGCTTCTTGCTCATTTTACAGTACAACTGGGAAAAAAAACACATTAGTTCATTAATTCTGTTGTTCTGCCCTATTCTCAACCCTGCTCTTCACTGTAACAGTTAGGCTGAAACTCGCTGTTCACACTTATCTGCTATGTAACTAACCCAATTTTACTCAAAACTGAAGTAATTTCAATGACCAAAAACTGAGTAACATCTGGGTTTGGAGCTATTTCAGGAGTCATCTGTATGATGTATTATACCACAGTGCTTTCTTACTGCTGTAGCTCAAGAATGATACGAGTTAATCAGTTGAACTAGTGATAAGTATAAAAAAACCTTATACCGTTGTCCCTGCTGCTTTTAGAGGAGGGGATAGATAATTAAACTGTAAGTAAGTAAACTGTATGTAAGTAAGCATATATGCACTTTTGTGAGAGCATGCCTAGCAGAATGCTAGGAGCTGACCACTGGCACAATAACTTCATGTTTTCTTCTCCTAGGAATTTTTACATTAACTTGTATTATTTTCCAAAACTTTTTTTGTCCTAAATTGCTTAAAAAAAAAAATTTGGCTGTAAAATCGATTTAGCTGAAAATGCTTACTCATATGTCTACAGCAATCCCAGTAATCCAGTAATTGTTGTAGGATTTAAAAAAATTGAAGACTACTTTCCTGTCATACCGAGCCAGACATTTTTTGTTAAAATGCTGCTATTGGAAGGACTCACCGTAATTGTCCTCTTTTGCTTGTATTTCTCTACAAAATTTATCATATGAAAAGAAGAGGAAGGAAGAAGAAGGGTAAAGGTGAAGGGGGGAAAGGGGAGGGAGAAGGAATTAAAAAATAGGGAAAATTAAAAAGAAAATAAGTTAAAAAAAAGTATTTGATGATTCAGCTTTAAAAGTTTTAACGAGAACTTTGGCTGTATTTTGGCAAATCCAAAGATGATGTTTCTGGCTCTAAAAGCGTACAGACTATCCCCCAGTATTGTACAACCATTCTTACATTTAGGCAAGTATTTGTAAACTAGGATTTTCCCTTTAATATATGTTTGTCAAAATTTAATGGATAGATATATTTACAGTCTCCAAGTTTTCTAGCAGCAATAGTCTTTGCCTGTTGTATCTCTTTTCAATCAATGAGTAAATGTGTTAGAACTCTCAGAATAAATCAGCATTTAATGGAAAGAAAAAAATTCATAAATTAGCTTTAAAGAAACACTAGATTGTGAAGTCTGATTCCAAAATGTCCATTCTGTAAAATATTTGACTGAAGTTTCTGGATAATAACACTTACATGGAAAACATTAGGTAGCTACTTTATGCAAGAAGGATTTAAAAATTTGGCCCATTCAGTTTTGCACCAACCCAACTGCTAGAAAATTTCATTCTTTTATTTCTTAAAATCTTAGTAAGGCAACTCTAAAGAGAGCTGTGGTCTACCTCACCATCAAATTCTGCCTATGTAAGGTATTCTCAGACTTAAAGCTATGCTGAAAATTTCTTTACAGTTTTGATATTCAGTATTTTATTATGACTTGCAAGATATCTGATTGCTCAAGCCTGCTTAGGTCTTCTTCAACTTAAAATATAGACTGCTGCCTCATTTATGTGGCCAGTGGAGATCACTACTAGATGATGGTTGAAATTGTCACCTAAATCTGAAAGAGTACTTAGACATGTTTATTTAAAATATATATAATTATTAGCTTCATTCTGCCTTGTTTTTCTCCTGAAAATACAGTGTCAAGCCATATATAAGCCAGAAATACTTCCCTGTGGACTGTAAAAGTTTACAAGGTAAAGGAGTAATGTGTATGTCTCAAGCACCAATAGCCGGATAGCTGTGGAGTCAACTAAGAATTTTTGATAATAACAACAAAGAACTGTTGGTAAAAACACACTGTGAAAAAGGAACAGGATGTGGCTGGAGGATGAGGCCATATGGAGGTAGGGCAGCACTTTTCTGGGATGGCTGTCTTTGTTCTCACTACTGGAGACAACCACAACACAGTACAGTGCCAGTGCAGGAATAAGGTCAAGAAGTGGACATGGTCTGTACAAGGGGATAAAGACCACCAAGAAGCACTGAAGCCCTCCAACCCCTTTTCAGAAAGGTCTAGAAGAATGAACTGCACATGATAACAAATTTGCATAGACGTACGAACCAGGGTACTGAAAACTAATCTATAAAAATGTACCCCCACAAAGTCTGGGCACGCATGTGCCTCAGGACTGTGGACACTTCGTCAGATGGATCAATTCTGGAGTCAAGACTGTTGATCTCTTTCTCCCTTTTTCCTTTCTTTCTTTTTTCCCGGTCTTTAATTCATCTCTCTTTTTCTCTTCCTTTTTAACTTACCTGTTTATCCAAAACTGACTGCTGTGTGGTTATACTAGGAGATCAGGGACTAACTTATGTTAATTTCCATGCCAAGTGTGTAATTTACTAATAAAATTTTGCACAACCTCTGATTTTTTATTTTTTTTTATTCCTTTCAACCAGAAGCATCTATGACTGTTGTATGTTCCCTTCCCTTCAAGAGTGGGATGCCACCTGGACATAGACATATTGGAAATTAACTAGAAACCTGCAGTAAACAAATGAAAGGGAAATAAATGTCAGCACTTAACCATGCAATATAACATCCTTGTTGTTCTTACAAGGCAGAAGAACATTCTTGGTTTAATTCATGTAAAGAACAGTCAGCTTAGAGAGTAAAAGTCGGGCTGATCTAACAGAAAAAAGACACCTTGATTTTATAAAGGAGCACAAACACGATTTGCAGAACTGAACACACTGACCAGATATAATACATTCCTATTGAAAATATTTTCATTTCTTTTACAGACAGTAACCCTCTTGATCAGGAATTTTTGATAGAGATACAATGTACTATGGATTTTGCTTTCTGTTTTATTAGCCCCAAATTACTTTAGTATGTAAAATACATTCTATTTTCAGCTATTGGACAAAAGTACATCGAATTCAGTAAAAGAAATTTGAAATTCATTAGATTTTTTAACCACCTTATTGTCTGACATCTTGTCCTCCTCTGTTTCTCCAGGGAAACTCTCCTGATTTTTCAGCGCTCGGCTTATACAATAGACCATTACCAACGGAGCTTTTTCTTTTCAAATGGATCATAATGTGGAAATCCACAAGCTAGCTCCTGAGGTCCCATGGCTGTGCTGTGATGAGACTGCATCTTGACAGGTAAAAAACACCTTGTGAGGTCAACTGTATACAGTCTGTATACAGACTTGTTTCCAGTGTACTACTTTTGATTTTGGAGCCTGGAAATTAGGTATTGGTAGTGCTGGTAAGCCCTTCTTTGGATCAAATCTGTATCTGCCTAGTTGAATATTGCATACTCATATAATGGATCTGAGATGGTTGACACCATATCATGTTGTGCTTCACACGGAAAAATCTGGAAAATAAAAGCTGGAGATCTCAAGGGAACTTTACAAAATATAATGACCAATTTAATGAGCAATGATTTTTAAGATGTAGATCACAAAGATTTTTCTAAGTATGTCTAGTTCTTGCAAATTGCTGAACTTATCAATAAAAAAAGGATGTGACACCTGTAATACCTATGTGTCCTTAGGAAGTCTCATGGAGAAATTATTCTCTTGTAAGTAGTTTGACACAGTTTTAGTTTGCACACATCATAAAGAAAAAACAAAGATACTTCTAGTTATGACATCTGTTATCTTATAGTATATGACTTGCTTAGCAAATTGTTCAAGGGATATTAAACATATTATCTGGTGAATGTCCAAATAAATTTAGTGTTATCAAGGTGATTAGTTCACTCTCAACGATAGCCTTAAATGAATTTAAAGGCACTTCTTTCTTTCATTTTCAGATAAAATGAGTAGAAAGCCAGAGGAAATATTAGTAATACTGAACTACCGTCTTGGAATCGACAACAAAATATAGGATAGAACACAATGTACTCTGTCTCACTTTGTCACTACATAGCTTATGAGTGACTTGGATTTGGTTCAGTTTCTAAATTATTTAAATACTTTTTAATAGGCCCTATGGCTGTATCACTTGAAAAAATGATTAATTACAAAGTGTTCTGAGTTGCTATTGACTACAGTTTTCACTTGGTTTGATACTTTAGATTTTTAAGAGGCTGTCTCTAGTCATAACATATGAGATAATTTTGAGTTACTTTGTTGACACTATTTGATGTTGGTTTCTGTGCTTTCTGACCCTCATTGTCTAGGGACTGGACTCATTTAGAAGCTCTAAAGAAACCTTTAGTCACAGACTATCAGGAACAGAGGTACCCAGCAGAGGTACTGCACAAGGCTGAGAATTTTGGGTAAACACTTCTGAATGAAAAGCCGTAGTGGTAACAGTCCATGCTCCTTACCCAGCACATGAGTCTAGAATATGTGCCAGTGCAGTCACCCATACTGAACAGATAATGCTTTGTCAACAAGGCTTCTCATCTTCACTCACACAAGTTTAGGATACCTTTGCTCAGAAATACTATACTTTACACTTGTTTCATGGTAGAGTCTGGACATTAAAGTTTCTGGTTGTGATTCCTGATAGACTTTTGAAGGCAAAGAATATTTAGAATATTTCGTTACTTTAAGAGAAAAACAGGTGGAGAACAATTCAAAACAGGAGATAAGATTTACATATACACCAGCACTCAATCAGCAATAGTATCAGAGGGGAAGAGGCTAAATTAGAAATAATGGCTTTGTTTATATTTATATTCAAGTTGCGTAGAGAGAGCTTAACCACAACAAGACTGTAGTCCATGATTGTGGACAGCAATGCAAGATATCCTTTTAACTGACTTTACTTTCTTTAGTGTCAGATAGCCAGGCTGAACAGGACATATAGGTTCCAAGGTGGAGGATGAATTGTTCCATAACAAATTAAGTTTACTCTGACTGAAAAATTATCAGATAAAAATACGAGTACAGTATCAAGGAACAGCCTTCTTTACTCATTTAGTGGAATACATGCAACACTTCTTCATTGCTAAGAAAAGAGAGAGAAGAAACTTAATGTTGTTGTTGTTTTAAAATCAGCCATTAGTTCTTCACAGTTGTAGCCTCTATCAGGATTTGACTTTGTCCATTCCATCTGCTTGTCTAGATATCTTAACATGCAGAACTACTGCAGCTTCTCAACACCTCTAGCAGGAAGAGAGCATGGGGTTCCAACCTCCAACACCTTTCCTATCTTCTACCAGATACCATCCAAGAGATGCGGAGATAGAATTCAAGATATTTGTTATTAATGGAAAAAAGAGAACCTTTCTAAGAAACTACTGTCCATAGTAAGTGCTCTGTTACCTTTTAAAAAGTGCAGGGGTTTTTAAAGCTATTTTAAGTCCTACTTAAGGTCATTTTATCAGTCTTTCACACAAGAGAATAAGCTAGTCAGCTACATAATGGCAGTTGTTCATCTAGTTCTTGATAAGTGGTATAGGATACTCCTCAGAACCTACTTTTAGTATGGTGAATGAAATAACTTAAGATAGAACTGAAATACTCAGGAAATAATAAAGTCAAGTGTCATCTTTGTTTACTGGGATTGATTGAAGATTTTCATGAGCCTTTTCTGGTTTTCTTGGGTTCAGCCTGGTGTTTTGTTCCAAAACACAAAAGCTGGCTTTCTGTCAACTGGTTCTACTGGTGTGGGTCGTTGTCATCTTTCCATGGAAAAATGCTGTCATTATTCTGAAATCTTAAACCAGAAGATATTCTTTAGTGCTCATTTACTTATTTTATGGGAACTACACAGACCATATTGCCATCTTTACTCTGCACAGAATCTTTATTTTTCCAGACATTCTGTGGCTTTTGAAATTATTGCCTCCTTTCATGGAGAGAGGTGCTATAGCACATAAAATATACTCATGGAAAATCAAGTCTATAGGAGAGAATTGAACAAGAAGATATACAAACCCTAGCTCCCAGTGGAATGCTAAAATGGCACATAAAAATCCAAGTACACACAGAGCTGTTTGAAAACTTTGCATCAATAAAAATCTATTCTTTTTTGTTTGCCTCTACTATGCAAGAAAAATATTTTCCAATATGTTCTGCATTTATATGATATAATGAGCGCCCAAATTCTGGATACTTTGTTGGTAAGAGACTACATTCTGACTGATGTTTGTTACTAAGGGATATGCAAACATTTTCTATCTTTTTTTTTCATGTTGTTCATGATATCAACATTTCCATAGTATATGGTCAGACAACTTATCTTTCAGCAAATGGTTACTGGGGAAAAAATGGGGTCTTACTTCATTTCTAACAGTCATCTGTGTTTTTGTGTATACTGCAGGCCTGAATTACTCAGACAGTTCTATAAATTCATAGTAAAAAACAACTTAAAAGGCAAAGAGAATAGAGATATATTTAGCCTTGCAAATGTTTTTTCTTTCACAATAATAGAAAAAAAAGCTAAGAAAATGAAATTTCCAGTCTACAAAGACAAAAATATATTTTAGAAGCACATTAATCCAAATTCATTATATTTATCCCATTTTTAGAGTAATTTAATTTGTATTATATCAATATAATGGTTACTAGTGATTTGGTATTCCCCCCACCCCCCTTGATATAGAATTGAAGTTGTTTTTTTAAAACTGGAAAATTAGTATTTTTGAATAAGACAAAATAAAAAGTTAATTAGAACTTGAAATACATTTTCAAGTTTAATCCATAAATGGTCTTCAGTAATTATCAATGGAGCCAAAGTCTCAGTTTATTCTTCTGAATTAAAGAATACTGGAATAGTGGTGTTACATTATACACTTCTTATTACTGTTCACCATTTTATTGTTCACCATTGTATTGTAAGTACTGAGGCACTCTAGAGACAGAAATTTTTTAAGGATAAGAAAATATAAGAAGGACTGTAAAATGACAGTTCTCTGGAACAGTGCCGTATGCTAGATATTTTGTTCAACATTCATTTTAGAGATGGCCTAGTTTAAATTAGGACTTTGAGAATTGCCTTCCCTCCTAAATGAAATTTGAAGGAATCAATTTCCAATGGAAGTACTTCCCTATTGACATCTTAGAAGAGAAATATTACTTCAAAACCGTGAATATTCTCTATCAAAGTAGATTAAGGACTTAAAAATGTTTTCATCTGAATTTTATATTTGAAAGCAGATCGTGATGGTTAGGCTGAGCTACTCTTCTCCACAGATAGAAAGTAAACCAAATTCTGTTAAAGAACGAAGGTGTTGTCCTACTTCTATCAAATATTAGCCATTTCTAATCGAGAGGTCACATTTAAAAATAGGAGTCAGTATCAGCCAACACACTTGTAGAACTAAAATTAAGAATGCTTTCAAATATTAGGAATCAGAGCCTTTTTGAATGTAGTGTTCCATTGTTTTCATTTTTTCTGAGACAGTTAAAATTAATCTTACTGCTGTGGTGATTTCACAGGCAATCTAGATTAATTTTTACCATTCTTAGACACCAGCATCTCGGAATTTCTGGTTTGGGAATGTAAACCCTTATTTAGATAACCTACACATTTACATTTCTTATTAAGTATATTTCAAAAAATCTGTATATCAATTAAAGCAGATGGTAGTGTTAACTTTAGTAATTAGCATTTTCATCATTCACAAGAAAAGTAAGATTTCCTTTTCATTACTGCTTTAGCTGGACAAACCCTGTGCCAGGAAAGCAAAAGCCCCAAGCAACATTCAAGGATAAGTTTTATTACATCCATTTCAAAAGAATAGAAACATACATCATAATATATACAAATATTAATAAAAGACCTTCTTTACTAGCTTGGTAACTCATGTGCAGAAAATTGTTTTCCTCTACTCCAACAGAAATCATCCATGTACATTTGTTTGAATTTCAGTCTTTTTAAAAGGTGCACTTTCTTTATTTGCCTTATTATGTTACCTGAATTACAGGGATAGAGGCATATCGAATCCCTCAAAAAAAATAAAAAATCAAAAGAGAACAGAAAATAAACCTTTTTTTTAAAAAAAAGAAAAAATCTTCCAAACCAGAAAATGATACAATTAACTCATAACAATTTTCAAACCTGACTAAAATAGGCATCTTTAATATTTTTATATATGTAGGACCTATAAACTTAAATGTATTGTTCATTGACTCTTGCAGGAAGAGACCAGATGAGTTCATATTGCTTACATTTATTAGAGGAAAACTGAAAGAGGAACTATTCCTAACTATAAATATGTCCAGAAGTGAGTACCAGGGAAGGAAGGGAACAGAGATCTGATTTACAACTCTTTTAACTGCTAACAATAATGGTCTTATTCTTGGGGAATACAGTTCTATGACTTGTGTATTGAAGCATTATTATGTACCAATCTTGCTTTATCTCTCCCAGTAAAGTACATCACTTCCATTTAAATTTAGTAACTTCTTCAAACATTGAATGAACTAGAACATACACAGAAGCTCTAAAGACATCTACTTTTAAATCATCATCCAGAATGCTGACTATTAGTATAGATAAACGGCAATAGAAATCAGAAAATATTTGCAGGTTCTTTAGTTTCTAGAGCTCTGTTCAAGTGAGGGTAATGTTGACCAAATTATACCCGAAGAAGAAATATACCTGAAGAAATTATATTTTCTATGAAGTAAATAATTCATCTTTGTTTTATTCCATTTAAACAACCCCACTAATTGCATAATTGAATTCAAAATCACAAAGAACCCATCATTACTCATAAAAACCACACTGATCTTCACGAATGAAAATATTATTAAGAAAAAAAACACTTAAAATATCAAAACTTTTTTTTTGCAATGATTTAATGCTGGTGGGAGTGAGAATAGAATTAGGACCTCTGAAAATCTGTTTTCAAAAGAAAATACAAATAAATTTGCAGTCAAATGCAAAAAAAAAAATGCAAGTAAAATTAATGTTTTACCTCAAACTGCATTTTAAAAATAAAGAAAAACACATGACTATAAACTCATCTCTGTCAGTTTACAGCTAAGGCATTTTAACAACTCTCGTAGAGCTTACTTACTGTTTTATGAGCACAAAATGACTACAATCATCTGGCTCTATTTTATCAGAGAAACAGGACACTTTCTAAGGGTATTAGCTAAAATCATGTCCTGAACATTTACTCTTTCCACTAAATCAGTGACTCAGAGTGAGTTTTATTAACAGTGAAAGAGACTACAGCAGGTATTGAAAGTCCTCCTTGTTGTTACACAGATCAAAAGGAAAATGTTTATGCATTTATATATTTATTTAGGGATTCACTGTTGATGACTGCATCTCTAAGTGAACATTTCCCCGGCTGTGAGAACAAGAAAGACAAGCCTTCATTATTGTGATTTATTTGTAGAAAATACAATGCGACGAGACTTATTTATTCTACCATATCTGTTTTTCCTTACTGTACAGTCAAATATATCCTCCAATTAGACTTGTCTTTGAAGTCCTGTGATAGACTTGAATGTCACTTCAATGACATATTTTTGGAATGCAATTTTTTTGAGTTCACCCAAAAAACATGTTGTTTTGTTATGGACGATCAGAAGAATTGTTTTTGCACTGCATATTTGGCATTTTATAGCATTGCACACAGTCATATTCAAGCCTCATCAGCTGACAGACTCCAAATACTACATCTATTTTTTAAGGAAGCAAATATATACCTAAGCTTTCTAGCTAAAATAAATTCAAATGTGATTTGGATTCTCTCTAAATGAGTACTGAAGTTGTATGTTAAAAAGAAAGTAGTTTGTTCACCAAAGGTATAAGTTGCTATTGAAGAATCACAATCTCACCTCTCTGGGTAAAGTAATGAACCCAAACAGATACTCAGATTCAGATCAGTGCAATATGAAAGGATTTGAATTAAAAAAAAAAAAAAAAAAGGCAGCTGATTAGATAAGAGATTCCCATCTTTCATCAAATAATCCTTTTAAAGGCAAGAAACAGATATCTACAGATAATTAAATCATTGGCCATTAAAGAATAACTGCAAAATAGATTTGGCAAAAATTGACAAAATAGTGGCTGAGTAACCAAATAGACAGGACAGAATAAAAGATATTGCAAAACTTTTGAGTGTAAAATGACAGTCATAGCAATTTTGGCAAATGTCTAACTATGCAGCCCTCTGCATAGCAACATATCTCATTTATGCATTCACTGTTTATTAAATATGAAAACACCATCTTCTTGTTTTCCCTCATTTCCAAGCTGGTAATGAATCAGATCTACACAAGTGACAGTAGACTCTGAAAGTGTTCTTTATTCTACAGACTTAACTGGTCTACTCAAATTCTCAGCATTCTTATATTCTGACACCTGTCTACAACAGACACTGATAATCTGCCTTCACCTGTTTGTTTTGATGTGGGCTCCTAAGCTTCTTATTGTTTGATTTCAAGGACTAAAAATAAGATCAGAGGGATGAAATGTATGAAAATAAAGCACTTGTAAGGTGTGCGGTTCCAAACTGAATTCCATTAAACGTAATTACCTCCATCGGAGTGGGTAAAGTCTCTAGGCACAAATTGTGTTTGCAGATAAGCCATTTCTGACAAATCTCAGGCACATGCTTTGTTCACTAGGAGATGGAGAAAGTTCTAATGAGATATGTGTGATGCACAACTCATAGTCTCAGCCTCCCAGTTTGGTGAGACAAACCATGATCACCAGAAGGAACCCATCCTAAATGAGAGTGTAGGAAGCCTGCGGCAACATTGCTAGGCTTAAAGGTCTGCAGTGCACTAAGACCATGCAATAACAGGAAATGCAACCAAATTGCTTAGATTTGAGAGAATAAAGGAATTCACTCACTGCATAATTTCCTTATTTCAAATGTTGAGTCCTTGCTGACCTACAATAAGGGATGTAGGGACATGGCTGGAAGGCCATTCAACCCCACAAAGTTTTATATTTCAAACTCATTACTTAGTAGGAACATTATGTAACAGTTCAGCAATAAGGTGATTTCATTTAGCGAAATTATTTAACTAGTTTGGTTCAGCTAAAAAAAAAATAAAGAAAAGAAAAATGAATGAAAACCTATTTAATTCCTTAAGTCTAACTGCTTGCTTTTATCTCTTTTATTTATTTATTTATAAACAAACACACTTTGGTTGTACATTAGGAACACAACTGCAAAGGAAGATAATGCAGGAGCCCCATCTAGCAGTGGAAGGACTTAGAAAACAATTATTTTTTCAAAGGCAAGAACATTAAACTTAACAGCGTGTGTACAACGGGCATAAAAGGATGCAGAAGTTTTTCCTTTCTGAACCTTCTTAGCAGCTTGGATCACTTGCCCTCGTGGGGGCTCCAAGGTTATCCACGAAAAAGGTAACTTTTCAGGGAGTTAACTGCTCTGCAAGGCCTGAGAGGGAGAGAAATCCAAGTTTGTCTCCCAGCTATCAAAGTTCTCTTGAACAAAAAGAGAAATACTTAAATCAGCCTATCTCCTTGCCATCTCTTGCACAAGGTCCACTCAATCCCCCTACACCAATGCAAGAGAGCTCACTATTTTTATATTGATAGATTTTGCATTTTCTTTCTGGTTGGACTACAAGTTAGTTGGCTCTTCATGGGTTCCATTTGTGGAAGAGGTGGAGCTTGGACTCTTTCAAAGTGTCAGGAAAAAATAATCTTCAGCTGTGCAATATATTTTCTGGTAAACATAACCTTGCACTAATTACCAAGAAGTCCTCTACCATTTGGAGAAAATATTCCAAATTTTTAGGAGCCTATAGAATGTAGTCATGATTAAATTGATCATTTTACTTAATTAGTCCTATGTAACTTTAAGAAGTGTAGGTCAGCTTCATTTCCCTAATTTACTTGTCTAGGTAAGTAAATCAGGAGCTAGATTCTCTTTCTTTAATAATCTCATCAGAAACTATGCTGGGTAAGTTGATTAAACTATTTCTGTCACAGACGCACATATGCACCTTTTCCCTCCAAAAATGTATCCAAAGTCTTTCAATGCTACACCAAAATCAAGTCACAAGCCTACTTACATGACAAATAAATTAGGCACCCAAACATATGCCCACTCAGTAAAACTCAGTTTTAAAACTGAGACCCACATAATAGTATTTATCCTGTCTATATAAAACTTTCAATTCCTCATCACTTGCATTTGTCCTTGAGAGAATTATTTTGGACATTTCTTCTTCAACCATAGAGATGCAGGAGCAAGCTGAAGCATAGGCTAGAGGTCAGGAAGAAGAGAAGGAGGAAAGATTGAAGACAAGTGTCTTGAATGCCCACCTTAGTCACTGGTGGATGCAGCCAGTCAAGCATACAGTTTTGCAGAGGTAGTTACGCAGAGGTACAGTTGGGCAAAAGCTACCTTGTCCTAAAAATCACATTCCTCTGAAAATACTTCAGCTTCCCAGATGTTATGGATGGAGACAGAAGCAAGGAATACTGGACCAAAATCCTAAACTTTACAGTACTATTACTTTTGTATGCCTTCATTTGTGCAGAAACCATAAAAAACAACTGCTCTACGCACGTGGGAAGCCACTCCACATAAACCAGACCCTGCGCAAGTTCATGAAGATAGGCTTTGGCTAGTTAAAGGGACACTGTACAGTGTCAGGTGGCAGAAGGTCTATCCCATGTATTTGATGGTCATCTGCAACACTAATTCAGGATTCATTAATACCCTTGATAAATTTCCAGGACCTTTTTTAGGCACTAAAGTCATATGCTAAGATCATATACCAGCTCAGCTTCAGCTCATGCCTCAGCCAAAACAAACCCAACAGGTAAATCCTCTGATTTTGCAACTACTGTTCAAAATTGCCTATATAGGTAGACTCTGTGCCACCTGTTCTATTCCAAATCGATACTCCTCTATGTCCCTTCTCTGCATTCCTGAATGATAACTATAAATCATTTTATCTTTTCACAAGAGACTGCAATCATTTCCTTTTACTTTCATTCCTCATTTCTGGCAAGTGTTTGCTAACACCTGAAAATGAGCCCTTCAGTCAGATTTACTGCGGGTCCCTGTGAGACATCAGGCCTCTAGAGAACACAAACTCCAACGGTCGAACCCTGTAGTCTAGGAACCCTTTAGGATACCTCCTGGAAAATCTGTTATACTTCTTCAGCCTCCAAAATATATACCTCTCATAAAATCTACCACTCTCAGACAAGCAAAAGGTTCAAACAGCCACGGGCAAGTAGCCGATATCAATGAAAGTGAAGAGTCCCTCTGGGACTGGGACTGCCCACCATTTGTGACAGTGATGGTCAATAACTAACTTCAGACAGTCCTTTTCCCTAGAGTGGAACATGCAGGCATGAAAGAAGAAACAGCTCACTGGCCCTCTAGTCTCACCAGAGACAGAAGGTGTTGAATAGCTGCTCATGTACCAATGGAAGAGATGAACTACACATAGCCTTATGAAACAGGAGACTTGTGGGAAATATAAGGATAAAACAAGGGATTTATTACAATAGTAGAAAAGGCAGGAAGAAGAAATAGTGCAAAAATTATTTTTTAAAATTTTCTTTGTGTTCTGCAAATTCCTCTGCAAAGAATGTGTCAAGAGGTATGGCTCTGATTTAATGGAAGCTGTTCCCTCCTGTGCCACTACCATTTCAAAGGAAATGGCAAAAATTGACCAAGTTCATTCACAGTCTTGCACTGAGGTTACAGCTCCTTTTTTGCCTTGGTAACTTGGACAGGACCTTTACTCAGACAAAGCTTTCAGGCAGATATTTCTAGTACTTTTCATACAAAAAAACACTCCAAAAGAGTAACAGGCCTTTAAATTTATTAAAAAAAAAAAAAAAAGCGAGACTAGACAGATTGAAATATATGTAGAACATTTAACTTTTTAAACAGAGAAATTCCAAAATTGCTATGTCACATGGAATAGATTTAAGAAATTTATATAACCAATTCATTATATCAGTGAAGGCATATCTTTGCTTCCAGGAGCAATTTTAATATACTTAATGGTTTTCTGGGTCCCACCAAATCCCAAAAAATCCCTCTGGTCCCATGATAAAAAGAATGCATCTTCTCTAGACCATCCATGTAATTTTCTTTTCCCTTTGTATGCTTCGTGGCTCCCATAGGAGAAACAATCACTGCCTCTGTTTATAGCAGTGCACTTGACCTGCTTGTATTTAAGAAGCAACACACAACAGAGGAATCAGAAAATAGATTAGATGCTGTTCACTCCTGTGACCATGGCGCCTTTGCAGTGAGGGAAAACAGATGACGACTGTTGGGCAGGATTTTCTATTGGCAATGTAGAGGGGGGCTGTCTTCTCTGAGGCGCCAGTGCTCCCCTGTGAATATTTCCTGTCTTCCTGAACTTGTGTCAGCTGTAGAATTCTCTCTTTTGCTTTTGCTCTTGCAAGTCAAGTTAGAGTGTTTGAAGGGTTATTTTTTGCACCTCTGAATTGGACAGAGTCAAAACTTCGGTGGCTATAGTATTACTGAGGAACAGCATGATCTTCTGTCAGATGAGCAACCTCATACAAACTCATTAGATATTTGTAGACTATTCTCTGGCTCTCTGCAGCACCATTGAAGTTCCTAAATGCATTTGTAAAGCTCTCATTGTGATGATGGAGCTGACCAATTGGCTTATGAAGCCTCCTGCTTCCATTTTCCACTTTTCTCTTAGCAATAGCTAAATCCCTAGAAGAAGTAAATTAAATTGCAGTAGCCAGGTTGGCTGAAAAATGTTCAGCACAGGCTCCCTCTGAGAAATGCTTAAGGAAATGGTCATGCCCTAGGGACACAAGAGGTGGCAAGGTTGTTAGCAGACCGAGTCTGCAGTCAGACGCATCTCACCTTAATCATATGTTCACCTTTTGGTCTGAACACCACAATGTTTGATGTGCAGAAAAAAATGCTATTTGGGGACTTACGGCTGCGAGTCTAAATGCACTTAAGGGGAGAGGAACACAGGATTATAACCATCGGCTTCTAATAAAAAAAAAAAAAAAGCTTGTCCCTATGGATTTTGATAGTCTTTAGGAGTATTTATCTTTCCTTTTGATTTAACAACAAACTTAAGTACTCAAGACATACTTCTCTCATTCTGAGAAAAAAACCCAAAAACAACACAAAACTGAAAAAAAATGCATTTCTTTGTAAAGTTTAATCTTAATAATGCTCAGGTTGATCCAGAACATACATGACCAAAACCTCAAAAAATTAATATAGTATACTGAGTTGTTATGTTAATATAAAATGTGGTGCGAAATTCAAACTGAATACAAAAAATCAAGTTGAAATCCTGGATGCCAAAACAAGGAAAAACCATATATTCTAGGACTTTCCTAAACTTCAGCAAGAAAAATGTCAATACAATCTAAGCGTTACAGATGAAGCTCAAGTAACTGAGATAAAAGCACAAATGAACTACAGAAACACTGTAAAGAAGACCTAATTCAGAGAGTGGTCTGTGGATCACTAAAGTGTTGTGTTAACATGTCTAGAAGACAAGCTGTACAATAGAGCAGCTCATTTACTTCCAGAAACAGAGCTGCTTGCTTCTTCCTCTCCTCTGCAGAGATCTTCATCCATGCTGCACAGTGTCCCCTCCCTGCAGAAAATTCAGCTTTTATTATTCATTTTTCCGAGATGATTTTGAAGATCTGGCAACAACTGAAGAATTAAAAATGTCTTTTTCTCTCCCCATGTACATGTTACCTCTCTCATATCCTTTTCAGCTGTTCATCTTAAAAGTTGACTGACTGAAAGAACTTAAAGCCAATGAAAATATACAAGTGCTGGTCCCAACATGCTATCCTACACAGGAGCAAGGTAGTCAGGGGCCACTGGGACAGCTCCCGTGCCAGGCACTGGGCACCTCACTGGGGATAGGAATGAGTCAAGGCTGGGCTGGAACATGGGCATACAAATGGGCCCAGCTCAGTGGAGCCCACGGGTGGGAAGGGCAGGGTACGGGGAGCTGGAGATTGGTCCTGCTTTGGTGTCAATGGAGAAAGAGCTTATGTCCTAAGGGTGATGAAATGGGATCCTAAGAACAGTAGATCCTGCAGTGCCCTCAGGGCCTATGAGTATTCATTTATGACAGAAACACTGCAATGTCAGAATTAATTTACTTCATACAATTTCATGTCCATCTGAATATAAGCACTAGTTTCTCAATTAGGTCTTCTCTAGGAACATTATTCTTAATAAGAAACTTTATAATGGCTTTCAAAAAGCTTCACCTTCCTGTGGAGTATTGTGTTATCCTTCTTAATACCTGTACTAAAGTCTCAGAGCTATCAAAAGTGATTTGCAATTCATTTGTTTTATCACCTCTTCAAAAAAAGTTGTTTTGGCGATCAAAGAGAGATCTGAAATCCCGAACATCTGATAAAATTAAAACTAATGCTATGTTAGAAGATAAGGATTGACTTCAGCATAGGACAACCTATGCATATCGTTAGTAGGTGACAGAATCTAAAAGAGGTTGTGATTATAATGAAGCAGCAAAGGAAAATTCACTTAATCCTCTTGCTTTAAGGCGTCAATATCTCAAAGCTATTCTACATTCCTTCCTATTCCAGCTCCTTTGGACTGGTGTTTTGATGTTGAGGAGGAGGATGTAAAGAAAGGGAAATAAGGACATCATCCTTTTTTCTTTCATGGCTTGATGCAAATCAGAAAAAAGTTAATATGTACATGTCAGTAATTCTTACTTATAGACCACTATGAAATATAATTTTATATCATATAGTAAGTCCAAGTAAGCAACTTATAATGATTATACATCATACAGAGGCCCCCAAAAAGGATGTGGCAGGGTAAATTCACACACAGAAAGCTCAAGAAACATTAGATTTTAGCTGCATATAGGTGGAGGTCTTGATGAACTGATTTTCTGTAAATCAGAGAAACGATAAGATGTCATAAGAAACCTGAAGAGCATGAACAGCATCATTTGGTGCATGAAAGGGTTATAAGACTTCATTGACTAAACATCAACATGAAGATCAAGGTATCCACAAATTCCATCATCAGCAGTATTGCCGCTCTCTAGAATTCTTTAGCAGCTGAAAATGACCTCTATTTATTGAATAAAGAGTAACTATGAATATGCAAAAAGTACACCATTAAAATTAAGGGTTGCCTCTTGTTGACATTTTTGATCCTTAATGTAAACTTTCCAAACACTTTTTTTCTAAAAAAGTATTGTGTGCAGAAGAACAAGACAGACATATACTGAGGTTCATGGACAAGATGAGATACTTATACTGAGATACTGACACATGCACTGAGATGAATGCAAATATATTACCCATAGCAACATAATCTTCCTTCTAATAGGAAGAGTTTACTCTTGAGATTCTGATAAGAAACCAAATGAATGTCAGAGAATGCACTAGATGTCTTCAAATCATATAATTAAAGCTGTCTAGCATACAAGAAATTCCTTATGGGTATGGTAATTGATAATCTTCTGAAATCTGCAATGGTTGGAAAAGATACATGCAACCACAGCAGTCTTGGCAAGAAAATGTATGGAAAGGAGAATGCATTCCTTTGCATTTCTTGGCTGATTGGCTGTCACATCTTTAAGCAACACATTCAGAAGATCTGAAAACTCTGCATTAGTGTAGGGATGAAGAAGTTGTTTTTACCGGAAGCAGTAAGACTCATAACTACATAACTGATATTTGTGAAGAAGCATCAGATACATTATAGCTCACAGTAAAATCAGAAATCAGGTACATTCTGTGAGAAAGTCTAATATTGGAACTTTCATGTCTTTTAAGTGAAAAAATGTATTATCGGAGGTTAAAATTACTATGCAGCATGCTCAGACCACAGTAAGAGGCTACATGTGAAGGAATTTTAAGCACTGAAGTTCTGAGGTTGTCTTAGTTATTGCAAGCTGTTCTGATATTTACTGTTTGCCTAAACATATGCATGAGGATACATTGTGCCTACTCACAACATGTTCTGCTATTTTCTCTTTATCTTGAACATCAATCAACTTTTTGCTTTGTCATAATGTTAACACATTTTCCAAGTTTTATATGAAATCTGTGTTCCACTAAAAATCTACATTCATTTTTATTTGGGCATATATATCACTATTTATGCACATATACACATAGAGACACATCAACGATCTGAGGCCTAGAGCACCTCTCCTATGAAAACAGGCTGAGAACTGGAGGTTTTTCAACCTGAAGAGAAGGCTTTGGGAAGACCTTATACGACCCTTCCAGTATGTGAAGGGGATCCTACAAAAGAACTGGACAGGGGCTCTTTATGAGGACACATATTGATAGGACACGGGGAAATTGTTTCAAACTGGATGTGGATAGATTTAGATTAGATATTAGAAAGAAATTCTTCACTATGAGGGTGGTAAGGCACTGCAACAGAGAAACTGTGGAGCCCCCATCTCTGGAAGTGTTCAAGGCCAGGTGTCATGGGACTTTGAGCAACCTGGTCTAATGGAAGATATCCCTGCCCATGGTAGGAGGGTAGACAATACATGACCTTTAAGGTCTCTTCCAACACAAACCGTTCTATAATTCTATGATTCCATGATCTTCCTAGAGTGAAAAAGAAGCAAATAGAACTATTGAGAAGTACTTTGGACAGCTCAAACAAGTTTACTAGTTCTACAGAAAGAAAAAAAAATCTGTGACAATAAAACAATTATACATTTAAAATTAAGGCAAAATATCCCAAAAGTCAAAATTCTTCTACATTAAAATGAAAGAATGTCAGAATCTTGGGATTAAAACCCTCTTTCTTCAGCACTGGTGATTAAGGACATTTCCTGCAAGTTACTTGAGGTGTTCATACAGCCGTGCAATATTATTTCCTTACTCATTTATATTTTTAGGCTTCATAAACCCTTATCTTGACCTTTCAAGTTGGGATCCTTCATGCTTGTAAAGCTGGAGATATTTTCTTCTGTTTCTGTTCCTTTATAAATTTACAGCATTACAGCCAATGAGGATGCATTTACTTCACAAAATAGACAGAGTAACTCAGGGTACACGGTCTAGTGCTCTCTTTTTACACAAGTGAAATGTTTACCAAAAATACAATTTTTGGGGGTTAGTTGGGGTTTTTTGAGCAAAATAATTTCGATTTCCTGTAATGGAGTGATCAGGTCTTGATAAATGTGAGCTTCATTTCCTACTGAAAGAGTTCATTTCCCTACTCCTTCAATGCCATTTCAAAGTCAAGGAATAATTTATACCAATAATACTGGGGGGTTTTGTCTTTAGTGACATATTTCTGAACTAGAATCACTATTGGCATTACAGAGGCCTCTTGAGGACATCAAATTCACCTCAAATCTGGCAAAGTTGAATTTATCTGTTCTGCCTGAAATGTAAACACATTAGTCCTGCACTACAATGATTGAATCGCTATGAGGAAAGTCTGTCTCCTGCAGAATGAGTAGGTCCCTTCAGTACAGCACATGTGCCTTCTCACCACATTGGGATGGAAACCTCCTTGATGGTCCTATCCTGTCTGTAGATCTAAACCAGCAGTTTTATGCTGCCTCTCACTTGCTTTTCAGTGTCCTGAAATAATGTCTGGCCTGGACACTTGGCAATACTTTTAAACTGTTCAAGTGGCATATTTTCCATAATCTCCACAGAATGGTTCTATGATAATTCTCTATATAAGTTTATATTATACTGCATGAATGTTATACTCTCTAGACAGATACTTTTTATTTGTAGCACTGCACTCATGCTTCAGAGCTAAGAATATGGGCACACACAGAAGTTCTGAATAATCTTAACCTTTAAAATGAAATTGTCACATCAAAGAATTTTCGGTGGCTGATGCACAGTAGTATGTTATTTAGATTGGGTTTTATCCTCATACAGTGTAGCCATTTATTAGCTGCCCAGCATTTGTCTTATTTAGCCATGAAAGGAGGCTCAATTCTCATGTTTTTGGAAGAAATCTGAGGGAAACAAGAGTCTGGGTTTTTTTGAAAGTGGGTATACTTTGCTAAGTTCTTTATTTTTCTGGTCTTTGTTCTTTACTATCAATGATTAGTTGGGAGTTTTTTTACAGTTTAAGAACATCTCTAATATATCACATTCCTCATCACATTCTCAAAATTTTTCTAGTTTGACCAATTTGTTGTCCCTTAACACTCACTATAGAGAATTCTTCACAGAAGAAATAAAGATTCATGAAATTGAGGTGATAAAAATGGAGTTATTTGTACAAAAGTAACGATTCTCAGAGTTTTATGTTTCTTGTGCTTGTAATTGTTTTATTTCCCTAATTTTCATGTTTTATTACACATTCTGCTCCACATTTGGGTGTTGGCAAGTTGAGAGAATTAAGGGAATATTCCTCAAAATGGTAGAATCTTTCATTTCAGAAATAACATTTTAAGTACATCCACTGTGTTATGCAGTTCCCAGCAGATGATTTTACATAATGAGTCTCTTTTTAGTAGAAACAACTCAAAATAACAATTGGTAGTTTACTTCTATTCTTATCCAGTACAAGGTGACTTTCATTAAGAAAATTGAAAAGTACATTTTTATGACTGTGGCATTAAAATTCCAGTACTGTTTTCCACTTAACTTTAAGAAAATATAATTATATTTGCTGATATAATAATCAGCACCAGATGTGTCAAATGTCTTTGATTAGGAAATGAAGGCTATAATCTCTGTTGTTTTCTGTGAGTTTATATTAGACTGCAATCACAACAATTTAAGGTGTAACATCACCCATTGCAGTGGATTTTCTGAACCTAAATTATGGCTCAACTTTAATGAGACTATGAATACAAATAAAAATGTACAGGCACCTACTGCTGCAAAGCAAATCTTGAGGCCCTTAAGATTGTTTAGCTAATAAAAAAGAACATTCAGTATAGGTCAAATACACATGTTATTTTCTAAAGTTTTCTTATCACAGAAGAATTTATTAGGCAAAATCTAGTCAAAATATCTGTCTACCTCGAGAGCTGCACTGTTAATGACAAAGACATTGCATACATAACTTAGTTTTCTATACAGTTCACACAGTGTATGACTTTTTTCTTTGTTCCAGCAGTTTAAAATTCAAATGTTTCCTTAAAAAAAAAAAATTGTTCTTTCAGCTGTCCTTTCTTTATTCCTTCCTTCAAAAGAGGCAAGGAAAGAATATATTTTAAACCATTTCAAACATTTCCCATGTTAATCAGAAACATAATTTGCACTTAAATTATTTGAGTATTAAGTATATAATGAAAACCAATAATCTAATGAAGTCGAAATAATCACACTGATTGTTGGAGCAGAGCATTTTCATCACATATTTATTATCTTCCTTTCGTCAGCTTTTTGTAAACATGTTAAATGCATTAATCAGACTGTGCATGGATTTCATAAACATTGCTGCTTTACATATTCTATTAATAGATGCAATATTTCCGGTGCAAAATACTGATTATGAAAAAAAACCCCACACAACTTAGTATTGAAAAGATTGTTTCATCCAACTTTAAATAAAGTTTGAAGGGATAAATGCATTCAAGACAAAAACTTACAATGAGGTGAGGCTCCATTTCTTAATGTCTGGTTATCAGAGATGCCCTAAAGAAGCTGAAGTATTTGCATGGGTCTGAGAGATGGGATACAGACCTCACAGCAGTGTGCACTTCGGAGAAGCAGTACATCAATTAGGTAAAATACTCCACATACCTCAAAATACACCTGGTTACTGATTTTAGGCAACTGAATGTTCTTTAGCCACCAACTTTCTAATGTACAGAAACTTCTTTTTATAAGCCATATGATTTTTTGCCATGATTTTAATCTTCAGAGCAATGCTATACTATACTCATTAAACTCAATAGTTTATTTTGCTGACAGTGAAACATTTGATCAAGACCTAGTTTCATCAGCCACACATACACTGAGAGGAAGGACACAGAGAAATCTTTATAGCTGATGCTGTCAGATGATATTCTCCCCTCAATATCTTTGCACTGCACAAAAAAATGGCAGCCACCACAGGGGATGCTATGCACCTTCCAAAATCCATTTGAGCAGGGCTTATTTACAACAACTTTCATTGCCTTCTAAATTAATCCAGCAAATATTTCTAGAAAGGGCTGAAGAACATTCATCTTGGAGCGCCTATTCCGGAAAAGGACACAGTAAAAAAGTGCTGAGTAATAAATGTTTAGAAAATGATTTGCTGTTGTCACCCTCGTTTTACTACTAGTTCTTCTTACTTCTTATCTATATGTTAACATCATCAAAATGTGGGGGATTCAATCAGTTAATAGGAAGAACAATATATATTCAAACATAGATTCTGTTATTTTATGTCACATGTCAAAACATAACTACATCTACAGAAAATGGGTAGTACAGTCTTCCTACATGGAGACCTGGAAAACTGTTTGATACAGACTGAATGTCACCTCCAGTACAGCACTGAACATCTTCATTCAAGTGCCAAGAAACTGCCATTTTTCATAGTCACTCGCGCATATTTTATTGATTGAAACACATTCTTGATTTCCACCTACTTTTTCTGAACTAGAAGGACACTGGATGCCTCCCTCATAGGCTATTTTCACTGGAAGGATCTTTGACCCCGGAGGGGCAAGTTTGCTTTGGTGAAGTTTTTACTGAAATCAGAGTCTCTCTTTTCTGTATGTGTGCATAAAACTAACAAAACAATTAGACCTCTGTTCTCTTCAAGAACATGAAGTGATCCTCAGGATCAATAAAATCTGGTCATATTATTTCCTGGAGCTGGAAACTGTTAAAGTGGCAAAGAAAACAACAGCATTTACCTTGTTCAATCCAACAGCTGATATGATATTTAAAATATCAGGTATAGTGCATATGAGAAGAAGTAATCTTTCAATGCCTCTACCTTTTTTCCTGCACACATCAGCATTTGGACATTGATCCATATATCCCTGAACCTGGCAACAAGGCTAACTCTTTGTATGCAATGCCAGGAAAGATAAAACAATGGGATCTTATTAATGCCTGCTTTGTAAATAACTGGATTCTCTTCATAATTTTCTTCAAAAGTTCATATTATATTATCCATTTTAGCTAATTGATATTGTTTCCATCAAAAAATGTAGTACAAGTGGACCTCCAGGCATTTAATGTATTTTAACTCAGAGGTGCACTAAAACCAAAAAAATTTTTACTACCTGCTTTAGAAATATTTCCAATGTATTTTAGATATCTGATTGCAAGTTTCATAGTTTTATAACTATGGCATTTTCAAAGCTGAATAAGAACTTGTTTCCAAGGGGTTCCTGTGCTATGGCTCTGCTTAATATCCATGTTTACGTGTACCATATATTTTTTTTTCATCTTATTTTGGGAACTCTTATTTTGAGACAGAATTTTTAAACTCTCCCTTGTACATAGCTTTTTTAAGTTTGAATGATTCTTCACTAGTATCTTAGAATTGGCAACACATCTTCTCAATATATTCCAGCAAATATGTCCTAAAGAAGTAAACCTCTGTTGCAAATTCCAGAATTATTTAAAATTTGTAATGAAACATCAGGAATCTTTAGGTAAAACATTAAATATTTATCTAACTATCGACATCTTCGAAGTAATTGCTAAACATTTAAAAAGAGCAAAACTAATGAGCTTTGACTGATAAACTTTCATTCTTCATAGACTTTCTACTACTGAAAATAAATCTTATAAGCCTTTCTAGTTTAAATGTTAGTACTGTAATGGTAATACCACATAGATGTGGGCCCACAATAAACTCAGAAAGTTCAACATGTTCAAGGTCCTTCCTGTGCCTGAGTCACGGCAATCCTAAGCACAAGTACAGAATAGACAGGGAATGAACTGAAAGTGGCCCTGAGGAGAAGGACTTGGGAGGTTGGTGGATAAGAAGCTCAACATGATGCAACAATGTGGACTTGTAGCCCAGAAAGCCAAGTGCATCATGGAATGTATCAAAATGTGTGATCAGCAGGTCAGGGGAGGTAAATCTCCCTCTCTTGTGATGCATCCCATTCTGAGGCCCCCAGCATAAGAAGGATAAGACAGGAGAGAATGGCTTTAAACTATAAGAAGGTAGGTTTTGATTACATATTAAGAAATTTTTTACTATGAAGGTATTGAGGCACCAGATCAGGTTGCCCAGAGAGTTGTTAATGCCTCATCGTTTGAAGTTTTCAAGACCAGACTGAATGGAGCTTTAAGCAACCTAGTCTAGTGGAAGATGTCCTGTCCATGGCAGGGGATTTGGAACTAGATTATCTTCCAACCCAAACCATTCTATGATTCCATGAGCATATGCAATACATTCTTTTTTCTTTGTCACTTCCAGCGACTTAGAACAGTGCTATTTGTGCCTTCTAGGCCATGTTTATATTCTCTAACATGTATAGCTGTCTGAAATCTGACAAGAATACACCATTTACCTTTTAGGTGGCTTCTTAATGTGTTTAACTGTTTTAACCCTTATCTTGATGAAATAGAGGCCATAAACCTGAAAATATCTAAAAATATCCCCAAAATTCCCATATACATTTATAGAGGAATATGGCAATCTGTTGCTGGAAGATTGTAACAGTAGAATTAACACCATGTCTTTGTCTGCAGTTTGCCTTTTTTAAGGTACAACAATGACATTCATAATGCAGTCTTTTCAAAGCCTGAAAATGTCTAAATTACAGCTGCTGTCTAAAGACTTTTCTGTGTTTCTTTCTGGCTTGATCATAGCTACAGACACCATGTCCTGACCAGGAATCAAAATAAAAAAGAAAAAATATATACTTTTTTTTTAATACAGTGAAATAGCTGCTATGTTTCTAGTGATTTGTCCAGATTAGCCCTGTAATGATGTTCACTAAAGCCAAATGTCTCAACATGCTTTCTTTGTAAGTTCTCCTTCAGTTCAAATATTATATAACTGTCACTGGAAGGGGAAAAAATTAGTCTTGACTCGTATTTCATTCTCTACTAATGGAGAATTTTACAGGTGAAACACATGCCTTAATGTAGGAAATCCTAGAAGTACAGCACACCACTATTTAAACAACTATGAATGAATAATTCTTAAAGTAACCACAGGAAAGTGTCTGAAATCAATTGCCTTAGATTTAGTCACAATAGAAGTTGATGATGCATCTCAGATATCTCTCAGACTGATGCAATCAAGCTTCTCTTGCAAAAGACTATCTCTAATCCATACCTTTCTGACTTGAACATTTTGGCATGATAGAGTACCCATTACTCTTCAGTGCCATTTTTACTACTTCACTGAGACAGAAAGCATTCACTTTAGAAGTCTGCAGTACCTGCAAATCAGCCCTTATGATATATTGAAACACATGAAGACCATCTGAAAAAGCATATGCTGAAAGGATTCAAAATATTAAAATATATTTTTTTATTTTTGTCAGAAAAGGATTGATAAAAACCTTATTTTTGTAATTTAAAGTTTTCAATAAAACTTTCAAAGAGAAATATTTTTAAAATATTTGTTTCAATAAAGCCAAACATTTCCTTTGCTTCTTATACAACATAGCTTATAATAAATGTGTAACAAATTACAGATTTTTCTAGTAATGGATACAGCATGTTGATACCACTATAACAAAATTATGATGTCATTAAGTGTTTCAACTACATATTTTGAATACAATTGTAAATAACAATGTTCTTAAAGATCTGTGTGTAATGACTACGCGGTCTAAAGGAGGCCAAATGCAAGTGGTATTTGCATGAACAGACCAGAGCAGTGAAAAAACCCATCTGGAGAAAAAGCTCCCTGAAAGAACTTTACTGGGGATCAAATTATACCTTATCATAAAAATCATAGATTTTCAGAGAATTTTTTTCTCATCTTTCTGAAATTTTGGACAAGTCAACATTTGGAAATTTCTCTTTAAGTTTTATGTATTATGTAGTTTTTATTTTCTACTCTTATACGACTAATGATTCAGATATTTTCTCAAGCAGTCCTTTCTCTCTGTGATACTACACAAGTAGACAATTAGCAGCAGCACTCCTCAGTGCATTTCATTATATTCTCATTGTCAGTGTCCTGAATTAATTCAGAAGCTCAGAAGTTATTATTCAAAAGTAATTATTTTGAATAAATATGTTCAGAGTTCTTATTATCCCAATTTTATTTATTTATTTATTTATTTAAGCCTAAAATATTCTTTGTAGAGGTATCTAAACAATATCTAAGAAAGCAGCTTAAAAAGATTCCAAGGCCTATTTCTAATTAGAAAATCTTGCAGTAATTCTACTAATTGATTTAAGTATGAAGACATAAATTCCAAAATGAAGAAAAATAAGTTTTAAGGGCTGATAGTCCCTTGGTAATTCAAACAAGGGCCAGCACAATTTCATGGCAACTGCCCAATTATGTGATTGGGAACAAGGTTTGAGTGATGTTCATACAGAAAGTACAGAATCTTTATTGCTTTCTGTTGCAAAAGTACTATTGTCTTTTCAATTTTTTTTTTTTTTAAGAAAATCATCTGATATTCTGGAAAACATTTTAAATTATATTTAAAAATTAAGTTTAACAATTAGTTTATTATTAAAATATTATTATTTTTAATTACTTTTACTAGCATTTTATTTGTTTATATTAGTATAATAAAATATATTATCATACTGTTATCTACTAATATTTAATGCTATTACAATATATTAACACTTGCATTATAAAATAGTAATACATTACAAATGTCATTTAAATAATAATATTAATAAAATTAAAAAATCAAATCATTATAATGTTTTCAAAATAAAATTCAAGGGACTAGTTTTAAACTTATTCTGTTTTCTTCTTTTTTCCTCCATTTCTTTCACTCCACACTACAATTTTTCATAGCAAAACTGGGCCTCTCTCAAATATGGTTGTCATTTTTTATGCTTCTTGTCTTAGTCCTTTCAGATTCAGATATTTTCAAGGCATTTCAAGAAATAGGATTTTAATTAAGGATCTAATTAGAATCTAATCTAAATAGAGTGTTGTAGTGGTTTTGAACCCACTTTTTATCACTAAGGGGCATGCATAACAAAGGTGATGGAAAACTGAACAAAATTAGCAGCAAGGGAGCAGTTTATTACTTGGGGTTCAAACTAGGGAACAGGAACAACTTATAGGGACTTAAAATTTCACACAGAGAAACACTCGACATGCAGAAAACAAAGGAAAAAAAGGACAAAAATAACCCCCAAAAACCAAAAATAAAACTGCTTTCCAAGCTAGGTGACTAGCTGAGGAAACAAAGGAAGGAGTAGGGAAGCCATCTCTCTCCCTCCCTCTCTGATGGTGTCACTCCCGGCCCCTCAAGGTTTCCTCCAAAACAAAAAAAAAGTAAAAAGCGACCCCCCTCCCAGGACACTTTCGGGAAGTTACTACTTGCTGGACTTCGCTCCTCTGCCGAGGGGAACGGGTGTAGTCGTGCTGCATGGTCTTAGACCTGGGAGGAGAGGGGCTGTGTGCTTCACCTCTGGACAGGAAGCCGAAAGAGAGGGAGGACCTCCGTGCTCAGCTTTTTAAGCCCTCTAGGTCTCACATGAATCTCGCTGTCTTCTTCCTGGCCAAGCTGTCTCCTCATTGGCCAGCAGAGCCGAGCTCTCGTTTCCAGGCTCTTCACTTCAGGCAAAATGGCAGTTCCCGCCGGAGACCGCGTGTTCAAAGCTTGAGGTGCCATCTTTTTTTCTTTACTGGCCGCAGGTCACCCCACGGCAGCCTCGGAGTGGCTACCACCCCTCCATGCGGCCACCGCCAGCAATGTGCCAATGCGGGACCCCTGCCGCTGTCCATAAGCAGTCACCAGCCACGGCTGCACTGGGGTCCAGCGCAGGCATTTGCAGTGTGTCTCTGCCCGCAAGCTGGCAGCTGCTGGGACCACACCTCCTGGGCTGCCCCGCTGGGCGGCCATGTCCCCACTGCCACCCGTGGGCATGCCGGGGTTCAGCAGCGGCACTCACAGTGTGGTTCCACCTGCCACCCCATTCTGCTTGCCACCACCGCTGCCGGTACTGCGGTAGCATCACGGCCACTCATGTCAGGACTGTGGCGGCACCGTGTACCATGCGTGGTGCGGCCGGCCCTGGGGCCATCTGCCGCTGGCCGCGAGCCACCACCGTTGCGCACCAGGCTGGGACTGGAGAGGCAGCGGGGAAACTGGCCCGGGGGGACTGCAGGGAGACAGCCAGAGCAGCCCCTGGTCGCCTGCTGTGACTGCGGTGAGTCAGGGCAGGGGGAGGGCTCCGTCTCTGTCTACCGCAGCTGCTCCCCCGACCTGGGAAAAGCCATAGGAAACAGGCTGGGGGGGGCCCCCGCCTTCCAGGGAGAGGTCTGCCACGGTCCCAGCCCCCGCCCTTCTTAAGGAAAACTGGATTTTATACAGACAAGGCAAGTGGGCACCCCTTACACGCCCCTCCCCAAGCCCCATAGACCCCTGGAGACACGAAGCCCAGCCCCAACACCCCCAAAAGAGACCCCAGCACCCCTCAAACCCCAACAGATGTATTTCTTTCCATATAAATTAAGAATATGTTAAGAATCATTCACTGTTAGGACTTGAATATTTATACTCTATTTTAACTTGCTTAAGGTAGCTCTTGAGAGAATTAACATGCATCTGGAAAAAAACCAAAAACAGGTAGTAGCTTCTGTAGATTTCATTGCTCTGTATGCATTGTTTTACCTCCACATTTTGCCAAGACAGAATGGCAAAAGGGACGACTCAAAAGACCAAAAGGTTAAGGCTTCATTTTGCCTTAGGATGTCTCACTAGAGCACAGAAAAGAATACATGATTTCAGCTAAGATAAAAGGAAACTTGAAGCTTTTCCAGATTTCTAATTTTAGAGTTGAACTGGAGCTCGAAGTGTTGAAATTAGATAATAATAAAAAAAGCCCAAACCACCAGTGTACTTATGGCCATTACCAGAGAAACTGACTAGCAGTTCATCAAGAAACTATCTGAAATTGAATAAGCTCTCCTAAAATAAGAAGTAGGTTGAGCTGTTCTTTGACATATTGAAGACAATGGGAGAAATTACCTGGTAGAGTAGAAGAGACTGGTTGTAGTGGATTACAAATCTTCCCCTTAAGAAAATGAAAGTACTGGAAGAAAAATGTTGGCATTGCAGAGATTGAGAAAAATAAATGGGAAAATATTGTCATGTGAAGATCTTAAGCGTGTGTAATGTAATTTTAATCAGTACTAAATCATACCATAAAAGTAGAAAAAGCATCTATCTCGACCATTTAGAATTTTATTACCTGATACAAACTGACTCCAGGGCAAATATGGGTTATCATTGCAAAATCAGAGGGAGCATTTAGTTTTGCTGTATGTAAAGGTGTGGGAAGTTTACCCTGGTCCCATCATGAAAAACATGTATGAATAGGATGTGCAGTCAGTTATATACTGAGCATCCAAGACATATGCAAATTTTTGGAACTTTCAAGTTTAAGTTGCTTTCATCTAACTGTATGCATTTAATTGAGATGCCTTCCTTCCACAGGGTCTCTCTAGAGAGAGAAGAAAGCACTTCCTCCAGGTAATTCAGGCCATCACACTCATAATGTGGAAGTGCACTGATTAGAGGCATAGCTTAAGGTGGTGGTGGTCCTTTGTGAAGTACTTCATTTCATACATAAGGTTAGATTGACTGCATCTAAGGTTTAAGTATTAAATAGAATTTATATTAAAGCCTGAAGCAACTTGGTCTGTTTAATTCACTGAGCAACTCATATAATATACATTGTATATTTAGAAATATGCAACATTTATGCAGTCCTTTAGATTAGCGTTAGAATATTCTGATGATTCATAGATAAAAAGTTAACTTATTTTCACAGATCTACTCTCCCTGCACTACCAATTCATAATGCTCAAGGAGTTCATGGCAATATGCCAAGAATTCTTACCTCTCTGGATCAAAGTCTCCCTGGTTTGCGTAATGGATTTTGTCCATTGCAGTGCTCGTGTCTAGTCGTTCAGCTTTTCAGTCCTGAGCATGTCCTGCCCAAGCACTAGAAGACAGAAATAATTAAACTTCTCTTTCAAGAAAACCTCAGGCTTTTGCACTGTTGTTCAACCACTTTATTACCTCTACTTACAGTCTCTCATAGAAAAATATATTTACAATTCTGTTAAATCACAAAAATTAAGACAAAGGTAATGAAGAAAACCTGTGAGAATTATTCTTACATATGATTTTGATCTGTTACCTACTCTAGCTGTTGTTGATCAAGTACTGAGAGACATATCAGTTTACTTTTTATACGAAAATAAGGAGTAAAAGTTGGAATTAGTATCCAAGTGGTACTAAGAGGAAAGATATTTGTGCAAAAAGGTTTTTCCTTTAACAGCAGATATAAATTGCAGAGGTAGGAAAGTAATATGAAATGAGAAGCTTGAGAAGATAGCATACACGTCCACCTGACTGTGTACCCATACAATGGGTGCTGAACCGTGGTCGGTTCTGCCGGACAATAAGTGCTGGTGATTGGAAGCCAAAAATCTCCTTTTCAGTATATGAATACTTTGTCCTACCGCCACTGGAAAATTCCTTTTTTGGATTCCATCACCATCTATTTCATCAAAATTATTTCCTGAGTATTTCTTAATGATCTGTGTATTTGTTCAACTCTTTTTGTATTAACACATTTGTTACTTTTGTATGTTTCTTTCTTCAGAACACTAGTAAAAATTAATAGAAAACCCTCGAAGTATTTAGTATTCACAGAGGAAGAAAATTGGATCATTTCAGCCCATAAGAGAATGTTGGACCATGGATCTCAGGAAAGATATAAACAGACACAAGATAATTCTTCCTATTGAAATAATTATCATATCCTCCATAATTACAGTTTTCCAAACATTAGATGTCATAATAAAAGTTAAAGAAAATCATTATGTCCACCCACTCATGTGCATCTATTTTCTATCTCTTATGCATTTTCTGCAGAAACTGCAATAATAGTTATTCTCATTATCTTCTGATTTGATTCAAATACTTTTGAAACCAAAAGCATTTCAGCATTATGATTGTGATCTGAAAGATCTAAATTTACATGTAGAAGGAATAATAGAAAAAGGATCCAAAAAAGTAACTCATAGCTATGCTTTTGCTCCATGCTGTTCTTTTTTGGCTTAGTGCCAGTATATTTAGGATGTGTTCACTGGGGCATTTTTATAAGATTATCCATGGTAATGTCCAAATCAGCAGTGGATTTGGGGTAAATTGTACTAATAGGCCTTGCTGCAGTTCACTGGAGCCAGATGGGAGCTTCAGAAAGGGTCTGGGTCTTCCCAGGGCAGGAGATCTAAAAGAGGAGCACAGTCCCTAGAGTTTATTCTTTCTTTCAATCCAAGGAATGACTGTTTCTAGACACACATGGAGTAGTTTTTGTCAATTCCTTGCATTTCCAGTTGGGTACACACTACAGGACAGAGCTCAACACATATGAAAACCTGCTCACTGTCTACAGAGCCAGCCATGTTGTCATGCCTATACTGCTGCTTGATGTCCCAGATGGGTAATTCAAGTTTACATCTGTAAATTCAAACTTCAGTCATTTCACTACCTGTGATGCAAATATACCCTGAAATCATGGATGCCAAGCTGCAGTCTGCCAACCACCTGTGGTTTACAGGTACCCATACTAAAAAATAAGTGCACTATCTGTCAGCCCTGTACTCATCTAATGCACAGAGGAAGCATATCTAGCTGTGCTCCTCCTACTTATAAGAAAGTAGCTATGTAACTCATTGTTTAATCTTGGGAAAATTACTTAATCCTATTGTATATCAGTTCTCCAGTCTGCTAAATGCTTTGAAACGACAAGGATTATCTATGTCAGAAAAAATGCTGCAAACAAACTTGCATTATTATTTACAAAACAGTTTGAGATTATTAGATAAAACGTGCTAACATTTTGATATTTTTCTGTCTTAAATTGTATTAAAATGGCAATCATTTAGAATTGAAAAAGAAAAAGCAAATAAAGAAAAAATTTAGGTGCGTGAAAATAGAAAATTGGAATACAAATAAACAGCTATAAAAATGTCATTTAGAGGAATTGATTGAGTCATGAAAAGGCACAATATGCTTGTAAAAATATCTCTAAAACATCAGGAACCTCATTTGGCTGCATTTCCACAGTAACACCTGTTGGTGGCTCAGTAGGAAAAAGACATTTTTCCTTATAAAAAAACGAGATAAAAACCAAAAAACCCTCAAACATGCATTTCAGGGGGAAACAAAAGTGCAACATCTGTATAATGTGGAACAGCATCTAAAATTAGATAAGAAAAACAATCTCTTCTGAAAGTATTAACAAAGCAATATGCTGTTAAAGCGGGTTTATGATACAACCTGAATGATTTTAAAATATATTTCAAGTTTTTCAGGTGGTGGATAATTCTATAAAGATCTTAGCCATTTGGCCTGAGTACAAAGGTGGTGATTCTAATTTTAGCTTTGGGATGTAGAAAAAATTCAATATTTGAATATAAAGAGTAGAGGTGAAAAATTTATCAGAAATTGAGTGAAAATATTTGAACATATTTTGGAAAAGAAGTTTTGAACAAAAAATATATTAGACTTGCTAATTATAACTGTGATTCACAAGGGCTAAAATTCTCCTAAAATTTGTTGTTAAAATATTGTAGGCTTTTAAAAATTACGTCCAATACAGATAAACAAATATACATAGCCACAAATCTTTTTGAGAGGTCAGCAGTTATTAATATGCAATAAAACCTTTCAAGAGACACTTTTTCAGAATTAATACAACAAGCACATTTTTATCCTGAAGTATGCCATAAATCGACATATGTATTCCAGATTGGAGGAAATATTTGTGATTACAATAAAGAGCAAAACAATGCTACAGTTGAGATCCAGTTTATCACTGTTTGTAGAAATGAGACTCCATATGGAAGCTGAATGATTTAAACTGAATATTTTAAATGGCATCATATACATAGAGTTCAACTATTGTATTAAATCTCTGGTTATTCAGCAAAGGAACAGATTCTTTTCCCTCTTGTCCCTGCCATGAAACTGCGTTATTAGTTCTGAAAATTAATGTTGGGGTTTGGGAGGGGGGATGTGGGTCTTTTTGAGGGGATGGGGGCCCTGGGGGGGTTCTTCGGGGGGATGGGAGAGGAAAAGAGTGTTTAAAACTGCTCACTGGCTCCCTGTTCTGTTGTGAAACCTTGGGTTTTTTTCCCCTTAAGAAAGAAAGCCAAGTGTGCCGGGATGGGGTTCTCCACCCTCCTTCCCTCTGGGGCTGGTGGGGGGGACTGAGGCAGCCCTCGTTCCTGCTCGGTCTCTCTCTCAGGGGAGGCGGGCTTGCCCCAGCTGTCTCCCTATGGTCTTCCCTAGGTCAGGAGAGCAGCTGCAGTCGACTGGTGCAGACCCCCATCCTCACTCACCATGAATCGGCGCCAGGGGATGTTCCTCTCCTCCCGATCCTGTTTCCCATGGCGGGGGAACAGCGGCAGCAGGGGACGGGGGCGGCTCATCTCACAGTGCAGCTGCGGCGTCAGGGGGAGAGACAGGAGTGGTGCTGCCAGCAGCAGCCACGCCCGTGGCCACCGCCTGTACCGCAGCAAGCCTGGGTCCCTCGCCGGTGCGACGTGGAGTGCATGAACCCGGCTCCACGGTGCAAACAGCGGCAGCTCCTGGTGGAGGCTCCCAGCGGTGGTTGTGCCCAAGGCCAGCACCCGCTGCAGCAGCAAGCCCAGGTCCCTCTCTGGCATGGCGTGAACTCGGCTCGGCAGTGCAAGCAGCGACGGCAGTTCCCGGCGGCGGCTCCTGGCCGCTCCCTGTCCCCCTGGGCAGCAGCCAATCCCAGCCCTGCCAGCGTGTGTGACAGAGGGTGCTGCTGGCCCCACGCCACCATGAAAGAGCCCGGCGGGGGATCCTACAGTCCCGGCCTGGGGCAGCAGCCCCAGGGACCACCCCAACATCTGCAGTGGGCACAGCGGCTGCCTCAGACAGTCATGGGCTGCCCTGTGGTCCCGAAATGTCCCTCCTGCGGTAGTCCCTGGGACAGCGACGAGGCCCTGCGCTGGCACTGTGCTGACAGTGGCCGCATGGAAGGGTGGTGGCTGCTCTGAGAGTGCCACGGCTGGTAAAAAAAGGGCCCCTCCAAGCACCAAACATGTGATTTTTGGCGGGAATCACCATTTTGCCTGGAGTGAAGATCCCAGAAGAGAGGTGGAGCCCAGACCGCGGGCCAATCAGAAAACGGCTAAGCCGGGAAGAAGACAGCGAATTTCGCACGGGACTTAGAGGGCTTAAAAAGGCTGACCATGGAAGTCCTCCCTCTCTTCAGCTTCCTGCAAGCTGGGGAGCAGCACATCCCCTCTCCTCCCAGCTTCCAGGCCCCACGGCTTGACTCTGCCCACCTTCATCGGCACCAGAGCCAAGCCAACATAATCGCAAGTGAAAAGCTTCTCTGAGTGGCTCCCTGGGGTGGGGAGTGCTTTTCACTTCTTTGTGTTTTATAGAGACTTTGAGGGCCGGGAGTGATACCATCAGAGAGAGAGAGAGAGCCAGCTTTCCTTTGCCCTGCTTTTCCTCTGCCAGCCTGCCTGGCCTTTGAGAAGCAGTTTGGTTTGTTTGGTTTTTTTCCCCATTTTGCGTGACCTTGTCAGGTGTATTTTTGCGTAAAGTCTGGGGTTCCCATAAGTCGTTCCTTTCCCCTGGTTGAGCCTCAGATGAATAAACTGTTACCTGCTGTTCAAATTCTGTTTAATCTTTTCATCATCGTGCATGCCCCTAGTGAAAAATAGTGGTTCAATCCACCACAACTAATTATCATTTGTATATTATCACAGGAATGAAACAGAATTGCCAATCATTTACCTGGAATATTTTACAAAAAAAAATTTAAATATTTAATATTTTGGAAAATAAATAATAGTAACTGTTTTCCAAATTAACACTGTGAATAATTACCTTTTACATGAGTACCCCTAGATTTACAGATTTAAATTTGCAGTTGTAGGCAGTTTCAGTCTGTGCAAAATCTGAGAACGCCACAGGCAGGCTTGTAACCTTTAAGCCAGCTGGTATGAATAACCGAGTGCAAGGGTGGTGTGTATACTCAACTAAACACTATATAATTCTATTGTAAACTAGATCACTAGTCAGCCAATTAACAAAAATGACCAGCTTTCAGAAGGGCTGAACATTAACAAATCTTTCAGTGAAAATTAGTCTTAAGATAACTAAGCATAAATGTTTTAACTTCTGTATTAATGTGACTGCTACTTCAGGCTTCTACTGTGAGAAGTGAGTATTTGATTTATATATCCACAAAGAAATAGTGATTCCTGTGATTGAAAGCAACTATTCAGAGATGCTTAATTTGCTGAGAGGAGATCTGTATTTACTGAATCACAGAGGCTGAGAAAGATGTAACAGAGGTATGAAAAGGCTATCACATTTAATGAAGAATAGTGTGGATAAGATCAGTGATCACTGTTGAAAATAAAAAATTTACTTCAGTGATGACAACAAAAATAAAATTCTTTAGAAGAAAAATATTTTGGGGAAATAAATTAGTAGCCCTATTAGCAGATTCTATACAGGCTGACCAAGCAAATAATGCACAGGCAAATAATTTGGAATGATATTAAATCTCCACCTTGAACATTGCTGAGCTAAATGATAGGAAGCGAATGTAAATAATTGTTTATATAATTAATTAATAGCTTTTTTTTCTCCTTAATACATTCTGTATCAACATAGCTACAATGATATATCTGTATTTATATAATCTATGATATTCATCAGTCACATATATCTGCTATTTTTTTCACATGCTAGCATTGAACACAAGTTGTCTCATTCCTTCAAACTGACTGATTTTTAAAACTAAGTTTAAATATTCAGATTTCATTTTATTTTCCTGAAATTGTGAAATCATATATATTTCCTGAAACATAGTACTCATATTTTCAAATTGTAACACAGACTATTGTTAGTTTACCAGACACAGATAAAAACTGTACACAAAATTACAGCTATACAAAAAGTGCAGAGTAGTCTGAGAAGAGGTTTTGGCATATTTTCTCTTCAAAGGCCATTGCTTCTGCTCTTATAATGTAGCAGGATGGAGGGAAAGATGCCGAAAACACACAATCATGCAGGCCAGTTCACATTCTGTGATCATTAGCTTTCCATTATTTTTGAATTTCTATTCCATTTTCTAAATTATAAGTCTAGCTGCAATGAAGTTCAGTGAATGCTGTCTTTTTTTTTTTTTTTTTCATCTTTTTTCCACTCAAGTACAAAAAATGAGCTAGGTTCTCACACTACCCTGGTCAGCTCAAGATCTTGCCAAATCCAAAATTAAATGTTGTTCACTTCTCTACAGGAAACTGATTGACCTGGTGTGTCATTTTTTTTATCACACATCTACATTGTGAAATGTACTAATCCAAGTTCAAGATTCTCTATCACCTTCACAGCCTTTTATCTGACAGAAAGATATATAGAGGCAAGCATTGGGTAGCTCAGGTAAAATATGAAGATATTGATTTTCCACATTGTAGCAGATTAAATAACCTGTAAAAACCAAAAGTCATCAAGAAGAAAAAAGGTTCAGGTCAAGTGCCCTCATGTCTTCAGTCTGAGGTGTTATTTTTGGATGATTAAGAGGAAAATATTTTATTTCTCCAAAAACCTGTATATTTATTACCTTTCTTTAAAAGGTAGAATGCTAGCAGTTGATAACCCATCTTTTCCTACACTTTGCCAGACACGTATAAAAACATCTACTGAATTTAAACTAAAGTTAACTGTTTCTATACAAGGAGAGGCAACTGACTGCCACCATTTTTTTCCTTTGGAAATGGTACCTACATGACCAACACATAATCAAAATCATTATTTAAAAAATGTTTTTTCTTCAGAAAAATCATTATGTTTGGTGTTTCTAATATTCCTTAGGTATCTTCACTCCTTTATTCCTTCCAAAATAGAGGGAAGGATGAATTCTCAGTAATCAAAGGGATCATGGTATTTTGCCATTGTTCTTGCACTTTCCCGCCAAAATAAATTATGTTGGCTTGCAATAGCAACAAAATGGGGCCAGATGACTCAGAAAGTCCCTTCCAGGATGCTGTTCTTCTGACATGTGACTTTTAAAGATCAATCTTGAGCAGAGATGATTTAGAAGGATCTAGAAGGTGACTACCATCAGAATGAAGGAAAAAAATTTTCTTCAGTTTTATGGTGAACTTTGAAGAGAAGTCTTTGATTCATGCTCCAAACTGGCATCTCACTGCTCAATTATTTTGACAGTAATAGCAGAGGAGACACCTGAAATTTTTAATCTATATAATATTGTGGTGGTTTGGCATCACTGTTTTAACTAAGGGCAAGCTGAACAATGACAAGAAGACTGAACAGAATTTTGAACAACAGAGAAACAATTTATTTGTCTGGAGCTCAACCAAAGAAAAACACAGTTTAAGGGAACTCCAGACTTAACACAGAATTAAACCCAACAAAAACCACGCAAAAGGGAAAAAAGAAAAAAAA
>VXBA01005014.1:55152-78358 GCA_013399895.1 Serilophus lunatus
GAGTCAAGCCACGAGGCCTGGGAGTTGGAGAAGGGGAGCCGTGCTGCTGCTCTCCGGCTTACAGGAAGCCAAAAAGAGTGAACTTCCATTGCTTCGGGCTTTTAAGCTCTCCAAGCCCTGTGCGAATCTCACAGTCCTCTTCCCAGCTTCACCTTTTCGGGTTGGCCAGCAGTCTGGGCTCCACCTCCCCCTTTGAGATTCCCGGCTCCAACAAAATGGCGGTTCCCACCAAAATTTGCGAGCCGATGGCTCCCCAGCATCATCTTTTACCAGCCGCAGGATGGCTCCCGCCTCTCCAAGGCACCTGACGACTGTGAGGACCCTCGAAAAGGGGTCCCCAAGGGCTGCAGGAACCGCCTGGACAGCCACCGCACCCATCCCGCCATGTGGGGGCCGTTCCTGGGGCCGTTGACACGCGGGGCCCCCCGACAGGCTTCCTCATGGCAGTGCGGCAGCCAGCGCTGGGGGGGAAGGCGTGCGCTCAAGAGCAGCCGCTGAGAGGGTCCAGAAAAAAAAGGGCGAACACCCTGTGCAGCGCCGCGTCCCGGTGTTATTTTGATGCTCTCACCTTTTGCTTCTTATAGCTATGGAATTCCAAAATAATTTGCAAGGAAAACAAAGGTTATTTCTTATACAAAAAATTATATTGTTTCCAAGGTTTTCTTGAAACTTTGTTACAATTTTCATATATTGAAATTATTAACTCATTATAAAGCTCTTGGAAGTAAGCAGATCAGTTTTTCAGAGTTTTATTTTGTACTATATGACTGTAAAAAGTTACTTCAGAGGAAGAAATGTGGAGGATGAAAACAATTTACAATTGCACTCAGTTTGAGATGAAAGAAAAGAAGTTGGTAGTTGTGTTAGCTGCAAAATCAAAGCAAAAAAGAAGTTAGAGTTATGTTGATGGTCAATAATCCTGGAGAAGAATCTTAAGATCAAGAGGAGGCAAAGTTAATTAAATGATGGGGGAGGGAGGCAGAAGTAAGGATTAGAGCACAGAGCTGGGGTCACACACCCGGATTCCTGAATCCTGCTGAGAAGAAAGAATAATCTGTAAAATAATCTCATGTAATAAAACCCCAGACTCACTAGGGTCAATCATCCATCCTTATCCTGATAATGTTATCAAGTTTCTCAAAGGGACTATTGGCAGTACTAGTGAGCTGGCAACTGAAGTTAGCTGCCACTTCCAAGAGATATCAGACTATCAAGCTGCAGACCTGAATACGATCCCTCAGAAAACAGCATTCTGTTAAGCACAATACCAAGATGAACACATGACAAAACTTTTCAGCTCTATATCTTGTTTAGTATACAAAATCAGTCTTCTTTTCAATACACAGATTATATTGCTTTGCAATTGCTTTCCCCTCCCTCCAGCTCTGCTCCCCAGAGATTCTTCTGCTCTTTTGCTGAGATTTCTGTAATACTCTCCTTCATGAGAGACTTGTCATTTTAGAGATAAAACAGAGTCCACGTAGTAAAAGTAGGACATTATTTTGGTCTATTTTATTAGAAAAATGTAAGAGTCTTGAAGAAGTAGAATGTAACTTCCAAGTGTGACATTTGTACAAATCTTTGGATGGCTTCTCTTGCCTGTCTAATGCACTATTTTGGATAGACCTGTAGTAGATCTCAGAATGAAGAAGAGATAGAAGACAATATTTCATACATTTAGACAATCTGTCTGAAATGTTTGGAATCGTTTGTTATATTTTGCTTTGCAATTACCTTGTACTTTGTAGCTTGTCTCCTTTTATTGTTGACTGCCTGCATTGGGTTTATGTGTGTGAACTGTGTGTGAACTCTACCATGAACTGTAGAAAAAACCCTCTAGACAATTGCACATATTTAAAAACAAACAAAACATGCATTAAGCAAAGAATAAATAGTGCTTTGGCAATCCGGGAACGTCTAGGGAATGGGAGAATATAGGCATCCAGTCCTGAATGTGAAAATTAGAGCTGATGTGTTTTTCAGAAATAGCTGAATATGCAGAATTAGAACACTCAGCTGGACCTTAATAAAAAGATGTAGTGCAACCTAGATGGTGGGGAATAAGTCAGGTCAACACATAAGTGAAGGAAATCTTCCAGGTAGTAAGTTTTCTGACACAAAGTGATTAATACAGGGTTGTCATCTGAGTCCTGTGAAAGGGATCAGACAATCTAAGCTGTATTTAAAGAAAAGTAAAGAGTATCTCCATGAAGAATGCATGAAGGTATTTTCTATATGAAAACAAGGGACAGCTTATTTTGGAGACTTAAGCTGGAAAAGCACAGGTTATAAGCAAAGCTTGCAAAATGCTCCTTTTCTGTTCCTTTTATCTTTTCTCATGTAGCATCAATTCTACAATTTAGCAGCATAAATAAACTTCCCCTAGACTTCTGCACAAAAATCAGTTAATGTGAAAATCAGAGAACCACTTGAGATCAATGGGAGAGGATTTTAGCTGATGTTGTTCTTGCTTATACTTTTTTCAGGTGAACAGAATAAGAAGAAAAGATTAAGCTGTTGCCTGCCTTTTATTTACCTTAATATAGAGTTAATCAATACTTTGTGTACAAAGGTTATGTTAAATTTTTGGAGGGTCTTTGAAAGATATTAGAACACATTAAAATATTTTTCATTGAAAATTTTCTACCTCATAACAATGCCAATCTGTTCATTTACTTAACTGACTTTGTAGGTTATTTCTTTGGGAAGCCTTCTGTCTCTTGTTGATTGAGGCAAGAAAACATTTGAGAAAACAGTACCTGAGAGACTTTGATGAGTTGGTCATAAAGCTCAAAAAAACCCCAAATTTTCAATAATAATAAAAGGATTTCAACATATTGGATGAAGATTAGGAGTTCTGTACAATGCCCTATAAAATGTTTACCTATGCAAGATAGTCAACTTCAGCTCAAAATAAATTTTTTCATCAGAATTACTAGAAAGTGGTATCAAAAACTTCTAATGTGCCAAATGTGATTACTTATGTTTAGGAACTGTGTATCTGAGTATGGAATACTAGGCAACTATTATAGCAGAAGACTTGTAGTCTGAGTGGAATATGGGTGTTCAGACTGGCTTTGTTTTATAATGATACCACCTTCCTCTTTCCCACTCTCCTACTCGAAAACTTGATTTTTTTTCTTCCTTAGAAAAATTGACAAGTTAGTGCTTCCCAATTGTTATGTTATTGTTATGTTATGATAAATTATATATTCTGTAAACTAAAATACAATTAAAATCACAATAAATAATATTTTCAAAATAAAATTGTTAAGTATTTTAATTCTTAGAGTAGAATTCTCTTTGTACTGCAGAGATCTTAGTTTAAAATATGTGCAGTTGCATTAAATTCTGGTTTTATGAAGGCATATAAATTTGAAGTGCATTTTTCCTTTGATGTTCTTGATATTAAGAGCTTGATTATTTGAAAGGATTCTTAGGCACATGTTTCTTAGTTAAAATAAAACACAGTGTGCCTTCTGTGGATCCATTAAAATGTTGAGCAGAAATATCAGCAGTACTTGTTTGATTTTTTTTCCCCCTACACTCTTAATTAGACAGCTGAAATAACTCCCCACAAGTTTAATGAGTTTAACCGGCTACTGATGGACATTATGAGAGAATAAGAAAAGACAGATGAACTGATTAGGAAGTTAGACATTGCACAGTGACATTGCCACAAACCTTATGTCTTGCCTAACTGAACTTTTAGCATTCATCAGGACTATTTCATTGATATGTCAGTTGGATATTTTTGTGTTCAAATATACCATGCTATAGGCAGTTCATGATATTTTGAGCACTTATAGCAAAAGGAAAACTCTCATATCCTGTAAAGAATGACACCAAAATTGTCACTCTCTAGGTTAACAATGAGAGTGGGTATTTAGCTACAAGAATTTTTCTGGTTTGCCATCTGTCATCATGTTCTGTGCTTTCATTGGCACATAAAAGCTGATTAGTCCGCAACAGCAAGTGCTGCTTTGAAGAACAAATTAAAATACACCAAAAGTTATGCAGTTCTTTAATTGCCTCCCTGGAATGTATCCAAATTAAAATGTTTGCTTGGATAAAAATGATAAGAGAAACCTCCAAGGGACAAACAGTATAGCCTCATACTATTTGGCTAAGGTCACAGGACATGGTCTCATTGGGTCAAGATAATGTTGCTTAGCACTAAACTATATCTCAACAAAATGCACCTTGAATCCTGAGTTCAGTTGCGGGAGGCAGGGGAAACAAGGAATAAATCAGTGTGATTTATAGAGCAAGCTTCGGTTTATTGCCAAGTTTTACAACTTTTATACTTTTCTTACATATACTATTTATAGCAATACAACATAATAGGCTACTATTTTCAGCAATATAGCATAATTGGTTACGGCTCAATGGTCATACCTTGCGAAGCCCACCTACTCGTGGTTGTCTTAGCTACCAGTCGGTATTTTCCAGAGTTATGAGGGGACTTTCCCTTGTTTACTATTAGCCCTTTGTTTTTCACTAACTACAAGGTCAGGGAGGCTCTAACTCTCTCTTGTCAGCATGCCTTTGCATTCTACACTATGGCCTACTTCCCTAATTCAAGCTCATTTAGCTAGCATTGCAGTTTACTTAGTTAACATGATGTTTGCTGCAGCAGTGGCTCCAGTGACAGGGATCCATGTCCCTTCTCTGCCAACCATTCCTCGACATTCAGTTTTACGTCCCTCACTACAAGAAGGACGCTGAGGTGCTGGAATGAGTCCAGGGGAGGACAACAAAGCTGATGAAGGGTCTGGAGTACAACTCTTATTGACAGTATCTGTGGAACCTGGAGTTGTATAGCCTCAAGAAAAGGAGGCTCAAGGGGGATCTTATCCCTCTGTACAACTCCCTGAAAGGAGGTTGTGGCCACATGGGGGTCAGTGTCTTCTCCCAGGCAACCAGTGACAGAACAAGAGGAAGTGATCTCCTGTTGTGCCAGGGGAGGTATAGACTGAATTTTTTGAAAAATTTCTTTACCAAAAGGGTNCGCTGAGGTGCTGGAATGAGTCCAGGGGAGGACAACAAAGCTGATGAAGGGTCTGGAGTACAACTCTTATTGACAGTATCTGTGGAACCTGGAGTTGTATAGCCTCAAGAAAAGGAGGCTCAAGGGGGATCTTATCCCTCTGTACAACTCCCTGAAAGGAGGTTGTGGCCACATGGGGGTCAGTGTCTTCTCCCAGGCAACCAGTGACAGAACAAGAGGAAGTGATCTCCTGTTGTGCCAGGGGAGGTATAGACTGAATTTTTTGAAAAATTTCTTTACCAAAAGGGTTATCAAGCATTGGAACAAGTTGCTCTGGGAAGCTGTTTACTCACTGTCCCAAGAGGTATTTAAAGGACATGTAGGTGTGGCCCTGAGGTTCATGGCTTAGTAGTTGAAATGGCAGTGTAGGGATAATGGTTGGACATGATCTTAAAGCTCTTTCCTAAGATAAATAATTCTATGATTCTGTATTATTAACATAATGAGAATGCATATGGTATTTACAAATTCAAATACACCTCATTTTCCTTCTCTGCACTTATGTAAGAATCAATGTCTGTAACAACTTCACAGTTTCAATGTAGAAAATAACCTACAGGAAGAAGAGACAAGCATAGATTTGAGATTTCAGTGATTCACTCTCAAAAGAGTATGGTAAACCAATACTTTCTTCTAAGGTAAATTTCCTAGGGTTATGTATTTCTTATTGAATGGGTTTCACCATGTTTAAGCACTGTGGTTACAGTTCAGCTACATAAGAAAGAATATTCATATGCCTGGAAATTCATAATAATTAATTTTTTAAAGTATAATATGTTTTATTGGCTAAATAGACCTGAAGAACCTAAAACAAATATTAAAAAATAATACAAGGCAAAAAAGGAATTGTGCTACTTGAATGCTACACTTTTAAAGTAACTAGGTAAGCAATGTCTTACATAAATTATGTATACATATTTTTGAATACAAAGACTGTAAGATTTCTATGGAAAAGAGGTATTGTACAGTACTGATTTACACCTAGGTCATTCCCCTTTCTGTCATCCCTTGGGTTTTTATCTACATCTACCACCAGTCCCAGTCTTTTCTTATTTTCCATTTTATCCCAGCAGCATGAAATCACCACAATAATTGCAGTTGGGCTTGCATTTTAGAAAGTGAGTCACTGAAAATGCTTTTTCTTTTGTTTTATCACACTAAAGAAAACGCAAAATTGTCTCAATCTCCCACTTTTAAAATTCATTAAAGGTGTAAAAAAATTACAGATATTATTTTGATTGTGAACAGAAATTAACGTAGAACTAATTTAAGTTCTAGTAGGAAGACAGAAATTTTACAAAGAGTGGAACCTATCTGGACCAAAAAGATAATATATCTAAAGTATGTATGTGTTTATTTCTTTCCCTTCCCCAAAGCATTAGGTGTTTGCCATGCCAACATATCCAGAATGTCACTGCATATTTATACAAAGGTTATCATTTCTGCAATTTGCCTAGGTATGGCTTTATTGGTTCTACGATGTTCTTGAAATCCAGGTATAGCAGAAATATTTCTATTCCTCATAACCACTAAGATAAAATATTTTAGGAGCAGGGCTCTCGGCTGCAGAAAGCAATACCACACCTGGTCTTCAACGGCAAGAAAATAATCAAGCATATGCGCAAGCAAATATTTAGTATTTTACACTGAATGTCTACAAAATATTTGATTTAATGTCAAGATGGCCTTATTTAATTTTCCAGTCCTTTAGAGTACAACTTTTGACTATATTCCAGGTCCCCTCTTTGAACAATATTTTGACAAGTATCTATGCTAACAGCACTTGGGTAAAATACTCTATCCATGGCATAGCTTCAAAGACATGGAATTTGCTCAACTTTAGTGTGTGTACTAATTCTTCTTTTTCTTCTTTCCTTCATCATTTCTTTGTCTCCGTATCTGCAAGGTTTTAAATATTCATCTAAGAACAGTGACATTAACTGATTTCATTCCATTCAGCCTTTGCATTTGAGTCACAATGGGAGGTTACATGCAAGATGTAAATGTTTTAAGGACTTCCAAGACTTATTAGAAACAGATTTTTGATTATGCTGTGGTGGTCATGATATGGATGAGTACAAGTGGACCATTATATAAAGAAAAGTATTCTGGTAATGTTTATTAAGCCAGAACCTTTTGCTGTTTGATCTCTCTTGGGTTTTTCTAGTTTTATGACATTTCATTGGTTCATATCCATCTCTTGAAATGCTAATAATGCACTTCAAATTTTAAAAATGCAATTAACTCTTCACTGATAATAAGAAATATGACTCTCCTATTTGGTCTGTTGCAGTTTGCTGGTAGCCCATTTCCAATTAGTTCTCATTACTAGTTGGGCTGTGAAAGATACTCACTTAGCACCATATGTTCAAGAGGACATAAGTCTTACGATTAAATTGTGCTGCCTCCCCTTGGCCAGCAGCTCATTAAAACAGACCTCATTTGCATGCTTCACAAAGTACATTTGCCAGAAATGGTACAGTAGTATTCTGTGGTTTCTGTGCCAGAAACCCTAAATAAATAATTTCCTTTTTCTTGGTTAACTCCAGGTTCCTAGCACTGATGCAGTGATAATAAAGACTAAATGCTGTGATAACTTTGCAGGAATCAGTGGCAATAGGGCTTTCAAACTGTAGAGAAAGAGAAAGGAAGCTTCCAGAATAACTGAAAACCCCCTTGAAGTCCTATATTTTTCTGCGCCTTTACTCCTAGTCAGATCCATTTGATAAATCAGTATTTTCAAAATTAAACCTGCATGACCATCAACCAGCTGTGGTTCGTACACATATATTTTGGGGGATTTTTTAACAGTGAATTACCCAATAAACACAGTTAAAATTCTCTCTTAGGATAATCTGCTTTGTAACTTTTCCTGGTTCCAAGGCCAGGCTAACAGGTCTGTAATTACCCAGATCATCTTTCCAGCCCTTCTTGTGGATGGGTGTCACATTGGCCAGCTTCCAGTCATCCGGGACTTCACCTATGATCCAAGACTGCTTATAAACGACGGAAAGTGGCTTAGCAAGCTCATCTGCCAGCTCTCTTATGGGTCCCATCCAGTCCCATGGACTTGTGAGGACCCAAGCCGTTCAATAAGTCTCTAACTTCTTCCTCCTGGATTACAGGGAGACTATACTGAACCCTGACCCCATCTACCAGTTCAGATGGCCACTTGTCCTGTAGACAAACTAACCTGCTACTGAAAATTGAGGCAAAGAAGTCATTAAGTACCTCTGCCTTCCCCTCATCTGTAGTCACTATATTTCCCTCCACTTCCAATAATGAGTGGAGGTTATTACTGCCCTTCTTTTTGTCATTAATATATTTATAGAAAGACTTCTTGTTGTCCTTCACAGATGTGGCCAGATAAAGTTTGAGCTGGGCTTTTGTCTCTCTAATTTTCCTCCTACGTGACCTAACAATGTCTTTGAATATAACCTGATTTACCTCCCCCTTTTTCCAAAGGTGGTACATCCTCTTTTTATTTCTTAGCTCCTTCAGAAGCTTCTTACCCATCCAAGCCAGTCATTTGCAAACATCATTCTTGTGCTGTGTTTTTAAGCTTAGCCATCAAAGTCATCATTCCTTTCAACATCAAGAACCTTATTAGAGCCGACATATTTTAAATCATCCTTCCAACCTTGTGATACTACAACTTCTTATCAGAAGTTTCTCAAAGCAGCTTTGCAGTGGGTGAGAATGTTTCATAATGAAAGCACATCTATAAATGCCTTCAGTGTGTTTTCACACCTTACTATTATATTAATTTAAATTCAGACAAGGAAAAAAACAAACAAAAAACCCAAAACAAAACAAAACAAAAACACACACACAAATCACCAAAAAATCAAAAACTAGAAACTTCAGAAAGATGCCTAAGATTAACTCCCACTTTAAACCAAACTTTAACCAGTGGAGTACTTTATCTCCCCAGAGCCAGGTAGCAAGGGAAGATGATCCTTGTTTTACAAATGAAGAACTGGCAGTTCATTCCAAGCCAGATAGAACTACCCATACTCACACCTAGAGCACCAGGCTCATCGAGCTTGCCTTCAATTTTGCAGTCCTTTGAGGTGAGAACATCCCTCACATCAAGGAAGCCAGTGACACAGCTTCTCTGCTGCCTGATTATGTACAGTTATCCACTGTGGACCTCATAGCCATGGTAGAAGCCACAGAGCTCCACATTAGCCACAATATGTATTTTTTTGAGGAGATACACAGGGTAACAGCTACACATTTATTAATGCGGCAAATTATTATGCAAAAGTATTGACATGACTCTTCTTACAGTAGTCTAATGCAATTAAAGATAGGTTTTTAATAATAAGAGAATTGTAAAGACATGGCAGCAAAATAAGACTGGCATTTGGAGGGTAATTTAACAAGTAAACAGTTTACAGTCATACAGCAGTATTTTGAAGGCATACAGAAAATTAACAAAACACAATTAGTTTTACATAAATAAAATCAAAAAACAAACCAAAACCAGCCAAGCAACCAAAAAACCACCAAACTTACTAGCCTTAACATTCAACATTTTTAAAATTAATAAAAACAAAACAAAACTCCAAACAAAAACAAACAATAAAAGAAAAAAGAGATGAATGCATCTGCATTTATTTTCAAAGATGGCACTGACCTTGATTTAATTTCATTTGCACTTAGGTGCATCAGAAAAACTTACATGTCTTGGAAGTTCTTTGTTTCAAACTCATTACCTCCAACAGTTTGATTAAAAGTATTCTAGTTAGTGAAAATAAACAAATGAACATGCTTGCAAAAATGCTATTTACAAATAATTCTTTGAAGTGAGACAAGTAAAAAATGGAAGTCAGATTTTTCAATATAAAGGGTTTGGAACAGATAGACTTTCCTCACCTCAGATACAGCACAAATGGTAAGTTCAGTACAAATCAGTAGTGCCAAGCAGTAGACAAGTGGCAATGGGTAGAAAATGATGCACAGAAAGTTTCACCTGAATATGAAGAAGAACTTACTGACAGTGCAAATAACCAAGTGGTAGATTAGGTTGCCAAGGCAGGCTACGGAGTCTCCCTCACTGCAAATATTCAAGAACTGCCTGGATGCAATTTTGTGCAATATGCTCTGGGAAGACCCTGCTTGACTTGGGAGGTTGGTCCCTTCCAACCTTACCCATTCTGTGATTCTGTGAAAAAATAAAATCAAGGTAAGGTTCAAAATTTTGTATAAGACAAAAGAGAGGATTTAAGAAAAGAGACTGTATTGTAGAGGAAAAGTTACATGATGATTCATAATGAAATGAAGGACATCAACATAATTAATGCAAAGACAGTTAGTCTGTAAACTCCCATAATCCTCTAGTATGCACTCAGCCTGAAAAAACGAATCACTGCTATAGAAAGTGGGTAAGCTTTAATCTAAGTCTATACTGTCCTTGATAGTTGTTCTGAGATTCTTGATTATTACCAGTTCAAATTATCTCACTGGGGATGTGCAGAAGCTTTATGCTATAAGATAGTAAGCATTTTAACCATTTTAATTTAATCTCATTTCATTTGCACAAATTATCCTTCAACAAATATTGACTTCTTTGCAATTATTGAGTATAACTTTTTGAACACGTTACGCAAATAAGATTTCAATCTAGCAAATATTATAAACCACTTGTTTCAATATTGCCTGTAATAATATGACTGGGAAAATAAATGTACATCTATACAGGTATCTATTTATTATATTTAGGCAAGTGCACATTTTACCTTGGCCTCATGCTGATGCCACTACTAAAAGTGAATACATTCTGCCCTTCACTGTAAAGGAAACTAAAGAGAAATTGCTGCTGTAGAGATATTGTATGGTAGATGGCTAAACCAGAGATTATCCAAACCTAGGAAACTACCCACCAAAATCAGAGTAGTATTTCTGCTACTTGATCAAATGACTGAAATCTCGGATAAACTGAAGAGACACAACTTGGATCACAGAGTAAAATGTCTGCTCTCATCTGAAGTTAGCTTAAACTTCGGGTATAAAAAACATGTTCTGAATAACAACAGATTTTCCTCAATTCAAGCCAGCAGCATTTGTCAGAAACTTTCTAGAAAAAAAAACAACCAATATCAAAGTGATTAAAAGCAAGAAATCATTCTACATTATTTTCTCCAGCTTTAAATAAGCCTATGTAAACTTCTGTTATACAAAGCATTAAAATCTCAGCGCAAACTTACATTCGATCACGAAAAGTATGATTTCTGTTGAAAGTGGGAATGGAAAAATTAAAACAAAAACTCATTTCATTACTCATTTCCCAGTATGAGGAATTATGTTACTGATTGTACAGCTCAGAGAGATGAACCGTTTTTTATTATTATTGTATATATACAGAGAGATATCTACATCTAGTTATGTATGTATTTCATGAATAACAGAACAAGAAAGCCAACAAACCAGAGAAAAAAACAAACCCAACAAAGACAAATGGGAACAATCATAATTCGGAAAAGAAACTACTTTTGTGTCCCTGGGTGTAGTGATGGTGGTGGACCCATAGGGGCTGATGCACCCCGGGGCACAGAGGTGCAGGTGCTCTCCAGCCGCCAACAGAGGGCACCTCCCGCACCAGGCACGGCACCGCTGTGGGGTGCAGCCCCATCCTGCCTCGTGTGGTGGAGGAGGTGGCAAAGCCCCGGTGCTCTGCCATGCTGAGGATGACTCTGCAGTGCGGGCATGGGGCCATGCGGGTGGCAGTACCTTCCAGGGCCGCCATGGGTTAGGGCTGGGGCTCAGGTGTATGTCCCTGCCAGGGGCCACGGGGCCCTTCCACTCCCATCTGGTAGGTGCAGGGGCGCACCCCTCACTGCTACCCCTCAGGGCCAGCAGTGCGAGAGCGCGAGAGTCCAAGCCCAAGGTGCGCGAGTCCCCAGCCTGCAGTTGCCCTTCTCTCAAGGTAGGGAAAGAAAAAAAAAATGTTGGTGTTTTTTCGTCCCATTTAACGGTGACAAACCATGATACCGATTTAAATGCAAAAATCTAGATGATTTAAGAACGGATATCAATTACAATGCCAAAATTTACTGATAGTTATCTTTAACCAGGAACATAACTTTTTCATCCATCTTCAGCCTAGGAAATTATTATGGAAACACCTTTGGTTGCACTGTAGGCCATAATTTTACTATACTAGTGATCACTGAGTATTTTGGTGTGTGGGATTTTTGTTTGTCTGAATGAAATCATTAAAGCTGCTTTTTCAAATTTGACATAAACAAATTTGTCATGTACCTCATAGCTTACATGCAAGAGTTGTTGGCCACTAAATATCTTAAATATCTTAAGTAGCTGAGAATTGTGGTGACAAAGAGCAATGGACAGGACACCTTCTAGTGTGGTCTGATCACAAATATGGAACATAAGCAGCTGTACTTCTGCCAACAGTCTTAAAAAATAGCAATGGACTCATTTGGCAAGCGATGTTAATTGCATTCTCTTTGAGTTCAGGAACTTGGAGAGCATTTCTATGTTTTAAATTAGGCCTACTCACCAGGGACTGACTTCAGAAATGGATTGAAGGTATTGGAATAATATAAATGGATACCTTATTCTGACTCATTAATATGTATATTACACTAATCTAAACCCCCTTTATATTCTCTTTAGATTTCCCCAGGCAGTCCTACAGTTTTTTCCTCTCATAAATTTATCAATATGTTACATCCTACTCTTTAACTTTGTCCACTGTCTTAGTATGAAAAAGAGTGAGAATATATTTAATTTCTAGGCTGAAAAGTAGATAAGTAGGAAAAGGGACTCAAAGGAACAAAAAAAAGAAACAGATAAATTATATAATTACATTATGCATCATCTAGTTGAATTTTTACTAGTCTCTGAGTGTACCGGCAATTTCCAAATATATACTTTTAAATTTTAGTAAATAGAATGGATGAAATTATCTTTAAGGCCTCTGAATGAACAAGAAGCTAGTAACTGAATTTGTAAATTGTATTAATGCATTAAAACAGTTGAAAAACTTCAAATCCATTACATTTCAGAAAATAACCCCATAATTGATTACCTCAGAATGCCTTAATATAATCTCTTGCATTAACTGTGCTGCTTTCTGAAAGACATGTTGATTATCTACATAATATTAGATTTTCAAAAATGTGACATACTGTAGTGGTTTGACCTTGGGTGCCAGGGATCCACTGAAGCTGTTCTCTCACTTTCCTTTGCAAATGGGCAGAGGAGAGAAAATAAAATGAAGGGATTCATGGGCTGAGATAAGGACCATAAGAGATCCCTGACTGATCACTGTCAAGGGCAAAACAGACTCCATGTGGGGATATTAATTAAATTTATTGCTAACAAGACCAGAGCCTAAGAATGAGAAGCTAAAAAAATCTTAAAGACACTTTTCCCTCCACTCCCCTCCTTCCAAGTTCTACCTCCTCCCCCCCCCCAGTGATGCAGGGAGACGGAGAATGAGGGTTATGGCCAGTTGCTGCTTCTGCCACTGCTCATGGAGAGGGGTCCATCCTCTGCTTCCTATGGGGTCCCTCCCACAGGAGACAGTCCTTAACAAACTTCTGCAGTGTGAGTCCATCCCATGGGCAACAGTTCTTCATACACTGCTGCCACATGGGTCACTTCTCCACAAGCAGTCCTTCAGGTATTGGCTGGTTTATATCATGTGAGCTGATCTACAAAATGAAACCCAGTCAGAATCACAGAATCTTAGGGAATGATTGAAGTTGGAAGAGACCTTAAAGATCTTCTACTTCCCACTCCCTTGCAGTAGGCAAGGACACCTTCCACTAGGCCAGGTTGCTCAAACCCTCATCCTGTCTGGTCTTGAACACTTCCGGAGATAGGACATCCACTGTTTCTCTGGGCAGCCTGTTCCAGTGCCTCATCACCTTCACAGTAAAGAATTGCTTCCTAACAGCCAACATAAATCCACTCTTTTTCAGTTTAAAGACAGTCCTCTCTTGCAAAATATCCCTCTCCAAATTTCTTGTAGGTTCCTTTAGGTACTGGAAGGCTGGTCTAAGTTCTCAACAGAGACTTTTATTCCCCAGGCCGAACAATCTCACTTCTCTCAGCCTTTCCTCTTAAGAGAGGTGCTCCAGCTCCCTGATCATCTTTGTGGCCCTCTTCTGGACTTGCTCCAATAGCTTGATATCCTTCTTGTGCAGGGAACCCTAGAGATGAACACAGTACTCCAAGTGTAAAACTAAATATCGTGGTTTTTTTAACTCATTCAAAATCAGGGCATTAAAGTATAAAGTATAATCCTAACTCTAAACCCGAGGTCAATTACTAGACAGAAAAGAATTTTGAGATCTGACTTTGAAATTTCATGTTCACGAAAAATAAACTGCAAATTCTCTTTCCATTTAGAAGAAATTGATTTGACAAAGTTTTCAATGAATCCCATTTAATCAGAATAGTGAATCCATCATTCACTTTGAATGAACTACTAGAAAGGGAGTAATTGTCCTGACAAAACAGAAGGCCTAGATATTTTCTTTTATTTTTTTAAAGATGCTTTCGAAATGATATTCCTAAATGTCTCATTGCCAAGATAAGAGGCATACTATGAGTTATTTCTTTGAAATAGCTTAGTTATTGTATGAGTCTCAAATGAAACTCAACATTCTGTTCCTCTCAGGAAACATCTGTTCTCTGTACAAGAAAAAACCTGAAAACATTTTATATATCTCTTAACGAAAAGATTCTGTCCTGATAAACTACCATTCAATGCATTGTAGTCAAAAGAAGCGGTTGAACTTGTGTATTAATGGTTATATAGTCCTTACCAGGATCATAAAGATGAAGAGAAATCCCTTGATTTTTTAATGTATGTTTCTTGTTGCCCTTAATCAGCAAAGTTATTGTGAAATGGATCAAGCACTCTTGATCATATTTGTGTTTGTGATCCTTTTATAGTTTATTCGTACCTTCAAAAAGTTTTGCAAGTACTTGCCAAATAAGTTAACTTTAAAGTTTACCAATAATGAAGAATGAGATTTTTAAAAAATAGTTTTGCAAAGGAAATTAACATTAATTTGCATCTAACTGTCTGCAAAATAAATAATGCAATGAGTTAAAAATCACAGAATAATGGAATTCTTCATAAGAGATAAACAGAAAAGGAAACATGTTTTATATGACAAAAAAATAGAAAAAATATTAGTTAACATTAGTTTTATTCAATGCTTTATAACAAGAAGCAGACTTATGGTATTACTCCTTGAAGTAAATTTCCATTAAACTATTGGTTTGAACATGTAAAAGCCAAAAGTTCAGCAGGAAGATAAATCAGTATCCCCTACCTTTTTCTGCAGTCATCCAGGAAAGGAATTGAAGGCCCAGAGTCATCCCGCATCATAGACTGAACTCAGTTAACCCCACGGCCTTTGCCACAACAGAATCTTCCATCAGCAAGTCAGTGATAGATATTCGCAAAAGATGATACTGGTGGGCTCTACTGTCCCTTAAGAAAGCTCTCTGTCTTTTCCCAGTGCCTATAGACAGTAACCATAGTGCAGCTAGGCTTCTATCTTTGACCTCTTCATGAGGTGCTGTATTGATTTCTCTGTGGCTGGGTTTGGGTAGCAGTGGGGGGGCTGAGGGGGAGGCTTCTTTGAGAAGCTGCTGGAAGTTCCCCCATGTCCAGCAGAGCCAACACCAGCCAGCTCCAGGCTGGGCCCGCTGCTGACCGAGGCCAGGCCAATCAGCAGTTGAAGGAACATCTCTGTGATAACATATTTAAGAAGGAAAGAAAAAAAAGTTAGGTTAGATGAGGATGGCTGCTGGAGAGGATCAGGGTGAGAGCCTGTGAATAACAATGCAGACACAAAGTTCAGTGCAAAAGGAGGGGGAGGAGGTGCTCCAGGCATTGAAGCTGAGATCCAGCTGCAGCCCGTGGTAAAGACCATGGAGAAGCAGCTGTCCCTCTGTAGCCCATGGAGGACCACAGGAGTGCAGAGATGCACCTGCAGCCTGTGGAGGAGCCCACATCGGAGCAGGTGGATGCTGGGGAAGGCTGTAGCCCGTGGGAGGCCCATGTTGGAGCTGGGTCCTGGCAGGGAGCTGTAGCCCATGGGGAGAGGACCCCATGCTGGAGAAGGATTCTCCTAGTAGGACTTGTGGCCTGTGGGGGTCCCACGCTGGAGCAGCTGCACCCGAAGGACTGCATCCCGTGGAATGTGACCCATGTGGCAGCAGTGTCTGAATGGCTGCTGCCAATGGGATGGACTTTCACTGGAGCAGTTTGTGAGAGGAACTGTGTCCTGTGAGAGAGACTCACGCTGGAGCAGTTTGTGAAGAGCTGTCTCCGGTGGGATGGGACCCCATGGAATGCTGTTGGAAGGACTCTTTCCCCCAAGCAGTGGCTGAAAACAGCAGCTGACCGTAACAACCTGCTCCTCCACCTCACCTGTTTCCTGGACCACTGCGGGAGAGGAGGTTGGATGTAAGAAGGAGGGAGTGGGAGGAAAAGGTGTCTCTTATTGTCTCTCATTCTTAAGCTCTGATCTTTTTAGTAATAAATTTAACTGTTATTCCAATATGGAGTCTTGTTTTGCCTGTTACAGTGATTAGCAAAGAATCTGTTATAGTCCTTATCTCAACTAATGAAACCTCTTGTTCTCTCTATTGCTGGGCAAGGGGGAGTGAGAGAGTGGCTGTGGTGGGCCCTTGGCATCCAGCCCAGTTTAAACCACTACAGGTGCCTGAAGAGAAATGGAAGGAATGCAGCATGAGAAGAACAGTGCCTCAGGATACAAAAGGCTGCTTGCAGCCCCAAAGAATCAAGTTTTTCTCTCATAGAAGTACTAGCTTTTGTTTTGCACAAAGATCAGACTGAGAAACTAAAACTGCTGGGAAAAGCATGAGCAATTAGCCATGCCATATATTCTCTGAGCACAAAAACGGAACAATCTTAATTACACTGTTGACAACTTATGGGGCATTTTATAGAAGCAGAAAATTATTCGTCTAAGTCAGAATTTGCCTATGAAAAGTCCAGGATAATTTTTTCACCTTTCAAATGCCTTTATCTCAACTCTTAACTTTATGACACAATCTGTGTGCAGTCTCATTATTTGATAAAAGGGGAGTTTTTTAGAGGTCCAAAGAGGTCTCTTGTTGATTTTCAATGTAAATCGGGCACTTTTTATTATCTCCCACCAGATCTATAAATGTCCTTACTTATTCTATGCTTTAAAGAAAATAGGGTTCCCCAGGCATTGGGTCATTAACTTAAATATTCTCTTTTCTTGCCCTAGATAAAGGGTCATAGTTAATATAGACATTTTTAAGAAACATCATTAAACATTCAACATGACTTATCAAAAAGAGCCAGAAGCAAAATAGTCTTTCAGATACAAAAAATGTCCAACTTTCAACATATGCAAGAATGGCTAAATCAAGCTTGATTACTTTTTAAAAGTCTACAGTTCTGATTTTCATTACTATTCTACACTTGAAAACTCCTTTCTCCACACTCTGGTAAGCACAAATTATCTGTAGTCTCAGACCCTTCCCTCCCAAGGAAGCAGAGGGCAACAGATTTCTGCAGTGATTAGCGATTTGGCCTTTTCCAAAACAAATATTGAATTTTGAATTGCTTTAATGGCAAAAACAATTCACAGCTGCAAAATCTCAGTTAGAATACCGCAGAGCTGATACTGCACGAGCATTAACATTTCGATGTCTAACAGATTAAAGGCTGTAGTTGCATGTGCCTTCTCTGAATAGTCTTCCCTGTCCCCTACCCCTTGTCCCACCTATTTTTTTTTTCTTTCTTACTATAGACAGTAGTCAAATGCTCAGCCAATTAGCAAGTACTGCAAATTGGATGATTTTCTTCTCTTAAAACTCAGCTGTTCCCCATAGCAATGAAGATGACAGGTGCCTTTTTGCTCTTAGATTGCTGCATATGGTGCTGTGTCGCTTTGCCTGTTTCAATCCATGCTGCAGCTCCAGAAAAGAAATTATTAAGAACAAGCAACCTTACACTATTCAAGAGTTTAGCAAGTGCTTCCTTCTAGTTAAAATTTATTATTGTAATTGCACATTTAATAATGTCTCTACATTTTGCAATACTCAAGGTTCTGCATGCAAAGCTAAGACTCAAGAGAATCTACACTTTTGAAATACTGTTAACTTTTGTTTCAAAGATACAGCTCAGATGTAAGTCTGAGTCTTATCTCTGTTGCTAAAAACAGGGTTTATATTTGCTAAAGAATTGTAATCATGAATAAGACCATAAATATAGCCATTTGCCATACCATGCACAAGTATATCAGAATAGAGAATCCACTGCTACGAGTAACATGGTTCAATGTCCTCTCAGATGTCATATGAGATTATAATGCTGACTACAATAATAACAGTTTTAATGAAGAAGCACCCTAGGAGGTGTTATAATTTGCCAGCTATTCTGTTGCACTATTCACAAATGATATATAAGATGCTAAGTGAAGGAGTTTATTATGTATTGGTGCCAATATGAAACTATAAAATGCAGATTAAATTGTAAATATTTAGTATGCATGAGACCACTGCAAAAGAGACATTGTTTAAATAAAAAATATTTGATTACTGAAACTATGGCATTGAGGCCATACTGTGCATTAGTACAACATTTAACCTAAAATTCTACTCTTCTTTTACCTACAATAAATTTTGTTGCTCTAAAGTTGTTTTCTTTCTTGTTTTTTTCCCTCTTTTTTTAATTAATCTCTTCCAAAATCTCCTAGATCTCAGGTTTTATTTTAGAGCTAGTCAAACTATACTATAGTGTAACTGTAGCTCTTATATTTTGTTTTATACGAAAAATAAATAAGTTCTGATTTCTGTGAATTTATATGACAAGTAAACTTCTTCCAAGTAGTTTATTAAGACCATCTTATGATTGCCCATGAAAAGTCAACTTTAACAGTTCAGTCTCAACTGCTTTTGGTCATATGATATTGTTTTTCTCTTATTCTGTAATTTTGAAATATTTGGAGGTAAGACTGACAAATTAAACCAAAATCAGTTTCTTATTAGACTAATATTTGTTCCGATGGGGTGGTTTCCATATATTTGAGGAGGATTTAATTTAGCTGCATAGCTTGAAAACTAAGGGCTCTCAGAGGCCTGTGTTCAGATGCTAGCATTCTTCTGTATAGATAAGGGGGTAGCAAGACAAAATATAGGCCCAGGCCTCCTGGACCTGCTCTGAAAGGGCGGCCAGGTCTTGAGTGGGCTAAGGGAACAAGGAGGGCTCTCATTGGACACTTTAGGGTCATAGGCATTAGGTGAACTTGGGTTGGGTGAAAAGATGTGTGGAAACTAAGAAGGTTACAAATATAGAGAGATTGTTATTATTTTCCTGTTCGGATCACGGGAATTTTGCCAGTAAAGCTATTCTTCCCTCACCATTTTTAAATCTGAGTAATGTTTCAATTTTTATTCTGATTTTAGACAGCAGTTCCAGATTTATTTATACTTTTAAATACTCAAAATTTTAGTAAATCTAAAGCGCCTTTAAAAACGCCCTGACATTTGCATTATTCTTCAAGAAAATATTTGTTAAGATTTGTGGTGGTTTCAACTACTAGCAGGCTCAACAGTGACAAAAGACTGAATAGAAGCGGAGAACAGCTAACAGTTTATTTTTTATGGGGCACAAAAAATTACAGACCCCCCTAAGCACTACCTAAATATACACAACAGACTTGATAATATTTTGCAATAAAATTAAAACAAAAAGAAAACAAATAAAAAATTGCTCTTCCAAGCAGGCTTGTGGGGCTGAGGAGCAAGGGAAGAGGGGAAGGCTGCTGCATGGATGGTATTTTTCGGTTTTGGAACTCTTAAGACCTAAACAGTGAAAAACTCCCTCTCCTCGTGAACTTAAGGGAAAACATACTACACTGTTGCTGTTGGATGGTGTTCTGCAGTCACTGCTGGGGCTCTGGTTTTGCTGTGGCATGAGGGAAGCTGGCAGGAACTGGGAGGGGCAGCACTCCTTGTTATTTGGACCACCACAAGCTGGAGAAGAGAGAGAGACTTCTGGGGTTCATGGCTTTTATTGGCTCTTGATACTGCTTGAAGTGGGGCTAGCAATTTTGGGCATGCTGATTCTTTATTGTTTGGCAGCATTGGGCACCTCCCCTCTGCCTGGGATTTCACTATAATCAAGATGGTGGTTCTTGTTAGACTTGCTATGTGCTCGGGCTCTGGGGGCAAGTATCTGCCATTGCCACCACTTGTGAGCACTTATGGGGCCAGCGGCATCACCTGCGGACTAGCTGGAGCGGCCACTGCAGGGCTGCCTGCTTTAGCTGCTCTAGAAGGGCCCGTGAGGCTGCCTTGGGATTGGCTGCTGTCACCAGTTGCGGGGTCCCACTCCCCGCAGCTACACTGATGGCCACAGGGCTAGCTGCCACCTTCTGGCATAATTTTTTGCTGCCAGCATGGCTGCTGGGCTCTGGGAGACTCGGGAGAGGGGACTAGGGGCTGCCAGGGGCCAGGGAGGGCTCTGCCACCCCCTGCAGGATGACAGCACTGCCCCCTGCCACTGTAGGGGTGGAGCCAGGACTGGGCTGCTGCCCCCACGGCCCAGCCCGGGGTTGATGTGGCCACGTTATGCTGATGTGGCTTCCCCTGGGCAGGGAAATGGCCGGGACAGCTCCCAACGGGCCCTCTCCCCCTAGCCCAGAGCCCCCATGAGCCCACACACTTGGCTTTGGTGGGGGGGAGGGGCTGGCTGCCAGACACAGCCTGGGGGCTCACAGGGCCTGGGGAGAACTCTTGCCCCCGCAGAATTTGGGGGTCATCCCCGCAGGGAGTGAGTCGAGGCAGCTTCATTCCCTGCCCAGCCCAGGAAAAGTGTAGGGGGGAGGGGGGCAGCAGCAGAACACACACACTAAAAAGGTTTTAACAGGCTAACAAACAAACATTTCTTATCCACTCAGAAAATAGAAACACTTCAACTTTAATCTACTACAGATTTTTTCTTCATTTGATTAGCCCTTTCCTAAGCAAAATGTCCTCTTTTGGTGTCTGAATATTTCTCTCAATATCATCTGCCATGTGTAGGCAAAGGATCGTCAGGTTTCCCTGCCACAAACTGGTAGGTTGCAAGAAATGACAGGATGTTACTCAGCACATTTAAGCATATAAGTCATGCCTATAATTTGGCCCGTAGACAGCAGAAGATGCCTGAGGGAATATATACAGGACTGTTTGAAATTCCCACTTCAAGTGCTCCTGTTCCTCAGTGCCACAGTTCCTCAAGATGCCAGCCAGGAGCTTTATCGGTCACTCAGTCTTAAGTCAGCCCACTGTTTCATTGATGTAGAGAACAGCTGGCAAGAACTTGGACCACTGTGGTGGTTTAGGACTCCTTTTATCGTCTAGGGGGCAGGTTCAATAAAGGTGACGGAAAACTGAATAGAGTTGTAGCAGGTGAACAGTTTATTACAAGGGGTTTAAATTAGGGAAGTAGGGATAGCCCACAGGGACCCCAGAGTTACACAGAGGAACACCCGAAATGCGAGGGTGGGGGGTGTGGAAAACACAAAATGGGAAAAAACAACAAAAAAAAAAGGAACTGTTCTTTTCAGCTAGGCTCGCTGAGAAGGCCAGGGGGAGGGATAGAGAAGCCTCTCTCTCTTTGCTGGAATCACCCTCTGGCCCTTCAAGCTCTCTGAAAAACACAAAAAGAAACGAAAACATCTCTCTCCCTCCACTTCTCTGAAGTGTTACTTGCTAGCAAGCTGGAAATGGCTCTCGTGCTGAAAGAAATGGGTGGAATCATGCGGTGGGGGGGGCCTGCGGGCACTGGGGACTGGAGTTGTGGTCTTTTCTTCCCAGCGGCAGCTGAAGAAGTGAGTTGGGGGTTAGAAAGGGAAGTCAGGGCCCTGCTGAGACACAGGGCTAGGATAGAGCAAATTCTGTAAACATTAGACACGAACATCAGATAAGGGGGACAGAGATGGCGAAAAACAGACATCGCATCAGCCTGGAACAACATCTCAAGGTCTCCTAGAAGAGGAGGGTGTGCCTGTCTGCGACGAGATGATGGCAACGACAGCCCAGCCCTCGAAGGGACGGGGCAGAGAAGAGGGTGGGCTTGGAGCAGGAGGGGCCAACCCGAGCTGTGTGACGGCTGTCACTCGGGAGGGGGATATAAGCCCGGGACAGTCATGTGATTGGGGAGCGGGGGGTTTGGAATAGAGCTGTAACCCTGCTCCCTGTGCAGAATAAACACACTTTCTCATAACGAGGACTGCGTTGTGAGTTCGGTTTCCGCAAGTCACTGTCCTCCCGCTGCCCGGGTCGCACGGTGGGGCAGTGGTGGCAGCGGCGTCTTCCATCTCACGGCAGAGGGATGGGCAAGGATCTGGGGGGGGCAAAGCTGCTTCTGCCACTTTTGCCGCTTTTCTCAGCAGTTCGGGCGGCGGTGGCATGCCCACAGCTCCAGATGCTGGTGGCGGTGCCGGCGGCGGGTGGTTGCAATGCCTGGGTCCTGCATGGCACGGCCACAGGCAGCGCGGGGCAGCGGTTTCTGATGGGTAGCTGACAAGAGCCCCTGCTGGGAGTGGCTGCAGCTGCACAGCTCCTGCTCCGCGCTGCCGGGAGGCATGTGGCAGCGACTGCCCCCACGGGCAGCCCCCATCACCCACAGCCAGTCCCCACAAGTGGCGAGTGCCTGCAGCGTGGCACGGCGGCCCCAGGGGGCGCCCCTGCGGCGTGCAAGTGGCGGCTGCTCCGGGTGGTTGTGGGTGGTCCTGCTGTCCCGGGGATTTCCCCTGTCAGGTCCCTGGAACAGTGGCAGGTGCCCCGCGCTGGCGCCATGCTGGCGGTGGCCATGCAGGGGTGGCAGCCACTCTGAGGGTGCCGCGGGTGGCCCTGAGGGTGCCTCGCGGCCAGTAAAGTTGGCACCTCCAAGCCCCGAACACGTGGTTTTCGGCGGGAATGTCCATTTTGCCTGGAGTGAAGATCTCAGAAGAGAGGTGGAGCCTGGCTCCGCTGGCCAGCCAGAAGACAGCTTGGCTGGGAAGAAGACACTCATTCCCACGGGACTTCAAGGGCATAAAAAGCCCGAACATGGAAGTCCTCGCTCTCTTCAGCTTCCTCCTCAGCTGGGAGCAGCATGGCCCCTCTCCTCCC
>VXBA01005014.1:84570-131949 GCA_013399895.1 Serilophus lunatus
GCTTCTCGTTTCCCCCGGGGCCGTCTCGGGACAGAGCAGAGCCTGTGCCAGCCCCGGTGCCCCTGAGGCCAGGGCAGCGGCGGCTCCTCACCTCGGGCTCCCGGGAGCACGGGGACCGATCACCAGCCGTCGGCGCACATGACCCCGGGGCCATCTTGTGCAGTGCGTAGTCCCTCGGTCCCAGAGCCGAGATGGCCTCTGTTCCTGCCTGCGTTCCCCCTTCCCTGTGAAGTGCATGCCCGGGCCCGTCCCTCCCCGTGTGGCTCCTCATCCCCCCGAAGAGTGCGAGCCACCGGCACGCATGGCCCCAGGGCGGCGGCGGGCCAGCGCGGTGCATGCAGTCCCGGCGGCTGTCACCTTGCAGACAAAGAGATGCTGCGAAGACACAAGCATGGCAGCCCCAGGCCAGCCCTGGCGGAGAACCTGAGCATGGCCACCGCTTTTAGACAGCAATGGAGGGCTGGCCCTGACACCATGTTGGTGCTGGAGTGTCTCTAAAGTGCTGCAGCCATAAAAACAAAGATGGCGCTTAACAACCTAAACGCGTGGGTCTTCGACGAAAAAACACCGGAAACAAGGCGGGGCTCAGGCCCACTAACCAATGGAGAGAGAGCTTGGCCCAGAAGAAGGCGACAAGATCCACACGAGAACGAAAAAGCTTAAAAGTTGATGTGTTCTTCTGACTTGCGAAAACCGAACTCGCAATGTAGGCCTCGTTATGAGAAAGGTGTGTTTATTCTGCGCAGGGAGCAGGGTTACAGATTCATTCCAAATCACCTGCTGCCCGATCACATGGCTGTCCCGGGCTTATATCCCCCTCCCGAGTGACAGCCGTCACACAGCTCGGGTTGGCCCCTCCTTCTCCGAGCCCACCCTCTTCTCTGCCCCGTCCCTTTGAGGGCTGGGCTTTCGTTGCCATCATCCCGTCGCAGACAGGCACACCCTCCTCTTCTAGGAGACCTTGAGATGTTGTTCCAGGCTGATGTGATGTCTGGTTTTCGCCGTCTCTGTCCCCCTTATCTGATGTTCGTGTCTAATGTTTACAGAACCTGCTCTATCCTAGCCCTGTGTCTCAGCAGGGCCCTGACTTCCCTTTCTAACCCCAACTCAACAGGGAGAACCCCTGGGAGGAGAGTCCCGCCACTCTGGGAGAGATGGCTCCACTCCTGCGGATCCTCCATCACTGTCCCCCAGTGCAAAACCAGGCGGTAGGGGAACGGCAGAAGAGCCCCAACACTCCAATTGGACACTGCAATCTTGATCCTTTCATTCATATTGCTAAAAACCCACGGTTTTAAAACAGGGCAGCAAGCGAACCACCCAAACTCCCTCCCAAACACCCTTCAAACACCCTCCCCTGGCCCCTTCAACCACTCAAAAAGCCTCAAACCCCTCGAAACCTGACACCCCCGAAACCCAAACCCTAACATAAGCCTCTTTTTCTCCAGATTAAACAATACCAGCTCCCTCAGCCACTTCTCATCAGGCCAGCTTTGTTGCCCTTCTCTGGAAATGTTCCAATGCCTCAATGTCCTTCTTACTGTGTGAGGCAAAAAACTGAAGGCAAGATTTGAGGCGCAGCCTCACCAGTGCCAAGTACAGGGGAACAATCACTGTTCTTGTTCTGCCACACTATTTTCTGACACAAAACAGGATGCAATTGGTCTTCTTGGGCATCTGGGCACACTGCTGGATCATGTTCAGATAGCTTTCAACTAACACCTCCCCAGGTCCTTTTCTGCTGGGCAGCTTTCCAGTCACTTTGCCCCAGGCCTGTAGAGCTGTATGGGGATGTTGTGCTCCAAGGGCAGGATCAAGCACTTCATCTTGTTAAACCTCTGTAATGAAAAAGGAAGGTTTAGACAAAACCTTGAAAGGAGGAGATTCTTTTGAACCTTAATATTTTATATCTTTGTCTGAATCCCAGGAAATCAAAACCCTATTGCAGCCTGACCAGTTTGATAGCGTCTTTATGTCAGAAACCTTCAGTATTCAGATTCACTGAATTGGAGGGTATGTTTGATATTCCCTTTTGGTGGGGCTTGCACCGAACAGAGGCAAGAGACCCCTCAACAGGTTTCCTTAAAGTATTTTGCTGTTGATGAAGCTGTTAGCACTTCTCTATAACGATTTATTCTAAAACAGTTATGAAATAACACCTTTTGTTAAGGATTTTGTGACAATTTGTGGGTTTGTGAATAATTTGGGATAAAATCTATCTACAAAGACACAGTTTAAAACCATATAAGAAAAAACATAAGCGCAAATTCTAAAGTAAAACAGTCTATTAAGAATATTATGAGGAAAAGCAAATGTTAGTTCTATAGCAAGCAATTAATAAGCAGTTAAAGCTCATTATCACCAGAGAGGGAGGTGAAGACAACCCATCAGCTGCTCCCAGAGTTTCAGATGGAAAGGCTTCTCCCCCAAATATCTCTCAACGTCCAACCCATTTTATACTACTTCATTAGGGTTATTTTTAGAAGATTTTTAGAGTTTTGTATTATTATGGTCAGCATAGTTTAATTTGGGATAGTTTGACAGGAGTTTATTTTTTCTTGATGGATAGCTGGCATAGGTCAAAAGTCACCACAATTCCCATCCGGTGCTTGCTTTTGTAGACTGGTTAATGATACCTTCATCTCACTCCATTCTTCCCATGTGCAGATGTTTATCTGTATAGGGAACCTTTGTGCGATAGTGTACCTTTATGTTATATCCGGGAAGGGCCAGCTGAATTCTTTTCTTCTGTAAATCTTGTTCTATTTTAACACCTGTCTTTTCACTATCTGACAACCTCATACAATTGGCCTCAACACATCAATCCAGATCTCTTTGCAGGGCCTAGACCAACACTCCCACCAAATTTCGTGTTGTCTTCAAACTGACTGCAGGTGCCAAAGACATTTAACAGGACTCCCCAATAATGAGTCCTGGAGAACACCATTAGTGCCCAGCTGCCAGCTGGATGCACCTCCACTTATCATCACCCTCTAGGCCCAGTCATCCAAACAGTTTTTTACCCAGTGAACAGTGCACCTGTCCAAGCCAAGAGCAGCAAGTTTCTTCAGAAGAATGCTGTGGGGACAGTGTCAAAGGCTTTACTAAAGTCTCGGTAGGCAACATCAACAGCCTTTCTCTTATTCCCTGAGCTGACTGTTATGATAGGTGGAGATCAGGTAGGTCAAGAAGGACCTGCCTTTCATAAACCCATGCTGGCTGAGCCAGATCCCCTGATTGTCCTGTATGTGCTGCGTGATAGCACTTAAAACGATCTGCTCCATGACTTCCCCAACACTGAGATCAGAGTGATAGTCCCATAGATCCCTGAATTCTCTTTCTGACCCTTCTTTTACGTGGGTTTCACATTGGCTAGGCTTCCATCAACTAGGACTTCACTGGCTAGCCAGGACTGCTAGTAAACAATGTAAAGTGGCTCAGCAAGCACTTCCACCAGCTCACTCAGTACCCATGGGTGGATCCCATTCAGTCCCACTGACTTGTTGGTGTAGCAGGTCACTGACCATTTTTCCTTGGATTATGGGAACTTCATTCTTCTCTCTGTCCCTGTCTGACAGCTCAGGAATACTCTGAGAAATGATCTTACTATTAGAGATTGAGGTAAAGAAAGCATCAAGTACCCCAGCCCCTTCCTCATTCATTGTAACTTCATTTCCCCTTGCATCCAGGAAAAATATGTAGATTCTCTTTAGCCCTCATTTGTCGCTGATGTATTTACAAAAGGTTTTTATTATCTTTTATGGGAGTATCAAGATTAAGTTCTAGTTGGGCTTTGACCCTTCTAATTTCCTCCTTGCATAACCTCCTGATATCCTTGCAGCCCTCCTGAGTTGCCTGCCCCTTCTTCCAAAGGTTATAAACTCTCCTTTTTACCATATGCCCTAGCCAAAGCTCTCTGTTCAGCCAGTTCAGTCTTCTTGCTCTACAGCGTTGCCTGCTCAGGTACCTGTTAGATTTCCTTTTTGAGGAATGACTAGTGTTTCTGGACTCCTTTGTCCTTCAGGACTGTCTCCCAAGGGACTCGCTCAACCAGCCTCCTAAATAGGACAAAGTTTGGCCTGAAATACAGGGTGGAAGTTCTGTTGAAACCCCTCGTTACTTCTCTGAGAACTAAAAGTTCTACTATTTATTTCACTACCTACTATTTATTAATTTCCATTATTTATTTCACTAACATTTAGTGACCATAAATCGTCAAATTAATTTTTTGGGGTGATAAGGGAAAAAAAGCTACCTGCTGCCTATGACACACCAGAATACAGGAAAACCAAGAGATTCTAAAGACTAAAATAGTAGTGTCACTGATGATGATATGCTGGATACGTGCATGCGAAACAGAGGAAAAAGACAACAATCCCTGTGGTACATGATTTAATCTCATCAGCTCTAACCATTGTTTCCTGAACTACAACCTCTGTATATCCATAATTGGCAAAAAATGACTCTTTTTCAACAAAGTTGGTGAAAAAGTAATAGATAGAACCTAGGTTAGCAAGAGGTTGCTAGGGAATTTGTGTGTAGGTTACTGCTTCTGTTGAGAAACAGGTGCAGTCAGGGTCATCCCTATGAGGTAACTGTCCACTTCCACTCTTCTGTTCCTCTCTTTCCTCAATCAAAACACCCTTGTCTTGAGGCAGTGTCCTATTAGAATCTACTTGTGGGCAGCAAGCAGTCTTGATTTTGATGAGCTACTGTTGTGTACCATTGGGGAAGTCCTCTGATAATTCTCAGCTCTGAATATTTTCAGTATCAAGAAAACAGCTAGAGTTTGAAAAGACTTTTGTCATGAAATACAAATAACCTACACAGCCAGAACCAGTTTCTTGGCAAATGATAAGCATCAAAGTTCTGATTTTCAACACAATTACCTGTATCTTAGTTATAGGGTTATTTGGCATTCACGGGGGGTAGTGAGTTAAACAATTTCTAACAGATATTGTTAAAACTCACATTACTATGCAGAAAGTGTAATTTGATTGACACTGCCAAAACTTGTGTTTTACAGCAGTAGTTAATCTGTTCTGTGCTGCATGTACATCAAACAACATCTTTAATGGCTCATGAATTATAAATGTTGGAAAAAGAAACATGAAGGCAGAACAGGAAATGAAGTTTAAAAGAGCACTACATTGGTAAACAGCAGTAGATAACAGCATGTTAACGACATTTCCAGACAGAAGGATTCAGGGATCAAAGGAATGGCACTGGTATCCATTTATGTACCTCAAAGATTTGTTTCTTCTACAATGAATATTCATTTTTTTCTTAAAATTTTCACTGTTTCAAAGCAGTATCAAAAGACTAACATTTTTTAAAGTAGCAGCAACCATCAACTTGCCTCAAGAAAGTAGGCAGAAGAGTTAATGTGGAGAGGTTTTCAGGGAAAATTCAAGAATTTACATCCATAATTCACAGTGATTATTAAAATCTTAGTAGGTTAATTGGACTGTAATTTTGGTTTGCTTTCTGTGTTGTTACCAATGCAAAAGAGTATTTAAGATGTACTGCTCAGCAAATAAAGAAGGTAAAATTTCAGAAAGATAATAAGAAAAGCAAGAGCTAAGGCTTTCTTGAGATTTTAAGTTGGGAGATGTATGAATTGGAAATAGCAAGGCTCTTCTAAACTAATTATGTAAAAATTATGCATCATAACTTACAATCCAAAAACTTTGTTCTCATTGCCATGCTGCAATCCTCAGACACATTTATTTTATATACTTTTTTTTTTAACCACGACAATATTTTTTCAGAATTCAATGCCCTAATATATTCCAGGATAAATGTCAGGGTTCCTGGATGGCTGAACACAGACAGCAGAACAGTTTATATGATCTTTATTTAAACCAAGATTTGGTTCAGTAGGTGCCAGGGAAATGACTCCCATTTATGGCACTTTGATGTCATACTAGGGATGATACCAAAATTACTCAGTTACCTCACCAGGAAAAGAAAAAAAAGTTTTTTTATGCAGCAATGTCTCATATATTCTACAGGAAAAGAGGGAAATGGTACAGTTTATGCAGGTCATTTTCTTTAATCATAATTTGTATTTGGAATCAGTCTATCTCAGTTTAATAATTCATGCTAAAATGCTTTTAGAAAGAAGGGAAGCAACAGCCTCTCGACCTGTAAACAAAACACTGCATCTGCAAGAGTACATTAAAAAAAAAAACACCGCTCAAGTAGCTGGCTCCTTAGCACTCACCTCTGTAACATTAGAGAAATTTTGAGTTATTAATGAAATACAAGGTAAGATGCCTATATATAAAGAAGTATTTTAAATACTCTGTTGCAATGGAAATACGACACATAATGACTATTCTAAGACTAAGAAACCCCAGTTCCTAAACAGAGATTTAATTTGCTTAAATAAGCAACTTAATAAAAATAGATAATTGTATATCAGGTTTTTCTTGTCAATTTTAACAGATAACTTCTTAGTGTAAGGAATCACCTCAAGCTAAGTTCAATTTAACAAGTGAATTTTTCAGTGTCCAATGAAGATCTCTCCTTCTCCTCTTATTTTCAGCAATTATTTGATTGCCCTTGAAGCAATAAGCATTTGGATTTTTTTAAAGTAAATAGGCACATATAATATCAGAAGAATAATTTTATTAATGCTATGCCCTGTTACTCAAGCTTTTTTTTGTCTTGCAAAATTATTTAATTTACACAAATCAGGCAAACTGTCTGCAAAGACTGTGAAGGAAATAAATGAAGAGTTAATTTTGTTCAGTTACCTAAAGATTATTAAACAAGAAATATTTTTAGTTATTTTGATAAAACTCTGTGTGACAGTAGTCTATGCAATATGTCTGAAATACACTTTAGGAACACATTTGTTCTAAACAGAATGCATTCATTATTATTTCTTAATTCATGGGGTTCAAATAGCAAAATAATCAGCAGAAGAAAGAGTGGGGGCTTTTTCTTTTTAAAAAAATCAAATATCTAAAACAGACATAGGTCTTCTTTCCTATTACTACTATCCTTTGTTTTCAGTAAATACAATATACTCTCTCTCCATTCCTTTTCTGAGGAAGAAACCAAGAAAAGAAATCCCCAAAACACATTATTCCCAGTAACTTAATCTTCTCTGTGTGTGCTTGCAACATGAACTACTTTTATTTCATTTAATTTTTATCAGAGAATTTATCTAAAAACTAAAACTACATGCAAATTAAGAAATATAAAAACCCATAGAACTAACAGCTGTAGGTTTATTCTACAGTTAACTAGCAATAAGATAAAAACCACAGTGCAATATTATTGCTACTAGAGGCATGGCTTTAAAAGCCATTAAGGTGTATCTAGATTTAATGAAGTGAGAAAAAGTGTTTCTGGTACTGGCCTAGCACCCATAAAGGGAAAAAAGGGAAAGCTTCCTTAGTTGCCAAGGTAATAGCCAACTACATAATAAACATGCACTTATTGAATACACACTCCATTTAGAAGAATACTAAGTCCTGGATACATTAAAAAATGGATCTATAAAACCAAGATAATGGGATTTCTCACTTAATATTTACAAGTAATTTTTAGATTAAAGGGCATTCTGTTTACAGATTTACCATGGAGTAGAACTAAAAAGACACAGCTATTATCATCTGATCTTAGCAAATGACTGAATATTACAGTGAAATGACAGACAGATGGTCAAATTTGTAGATGAAAAACTGTATTACAAAATGCCCTTGTTTGGGCAGTAGGGAGCGCTACTGAGCGACTTAATAGAAAGACAACAACAAAACCAGTTTATTAACTCTGGGCTATACCAGCTGTGAAAACCCACTATAAGTATCGATCAGTAACACAAAGAACGACCTGACATAATACACAAAAAGAAAATAACAAACTCTCCTCCTCTGGGCCGGCTGCTGGGTTGTGGAGCAAGGGAAGGAAGGAAGGCTGCCCCATGGATGGCACTGGTCCCACTCCAGAGGTGTTGGAAGAAAACGGCAGTGAAAAGGAATTCCAGGGGACCCAAGGGGAAGAGAGATACCACACTCTTGTTGCCACCAGGTGGTTCCCTGCTGGCATTGCCCAAGCTCCTGTGACACTGCGCTGCTGCCAGTGCTGAGGAAGAAAAGGGAGAGCGAGCTGTGATAGCGCCACATTGCAAGGGAGCCAAAAGGAGCAGCCATGCCTCTCTCAGTGCTGAAGGAAGCCAAAACGAGACAGAACTTCTGTCAGCCCTATTATAGAGTGCTTGTTCTTGGGTTTTCCCGTGGTCCTCTTCCTGTGTCTGCTGCCTCTCCATTGGACAGCAGCAGTGCCACCCCCTTCCAAGACTTTGCCATGAGGACAACAAGGTAGAATTCCCACCAAATTGTTCGTGGCTGCACTCGCCAGGAGGATGGGCTGCCACCACCACCCTGCCAGCGCCATGAGGCACCCAGGTGCCCAGGGTATCCCAGAGGCACCGCCCGTGGGGCTGCACCCACAGCCACAGGTCCACACGTGGGCCCACACAGCTCAGGCAGGCGCCGTCCACACACCAGCCACTACTGCCTTGGTCAGGCAAGTGCTGCCTGCCCCTACATGCCACGACAGCCAGAGAAAACACTGGACGTTCTCTGAGCAGTGGTGCAGCGACGGCACAGAGCAAGGTAGGAGGGAAGCCAGAGGAGCAGTGCCCGTAGACCCACTGCGCCCCAGCCCACAGCAGTGGGCGGCAGGGGGAGTGGTCGCTGGCGGTGAGAGGTGGTGGAGGTGTCGCTGCTTCTGGCTCCACTGCTCTACGGGCACTGGGATGGGCGTCTAGCTGGCCCCACACTCTCCGTGCCCAACAGAGAATATGGGACCATCAGCCCACCATGTTCTGAGGGGCCACGGGGGAATGGGCAGGAGTGGCACCATCACCACGCTCCATGCCCATGGCCCCTCTCTGCCGGTGGTTCACAACGTGCCAGGACAGGGTTCAGCTGTTTCGCTTGCTTCACTCTCCCAGGAACAGGAAAAAAAAGTTTTAAAAGACAAACCTACCTCCCTCCAAGGAAAACAAAAACAGTTAAACCCGTAACACAAATACACACACAACCTCTGACGCTGCAATATACAGGTGTGCGTGCATTGTTATACTTACAAAATAACACAGATTTTTTTTTCAAAGTTAGTATGGCTTTACAATACTAGTTAAATTAAATTAAATTTTATCACATAAAATAAGCCTATGACAGTTATGAAAAAACACATTTTCTCTCCCATTGATTCCAGGAATATCTTAAACATATGAGTCCTGTGAAACATAACACTGAAAAACAAATCTAAATCTATCTATGCAAAGGGGTAATCACTGGCACTCGCTATGTCCCCAGCATGTATCCGCATTGTATTTGTGGTTTTCATTTTTCTTCCCAGCTTGGGAATTGTTGCACTAAAGATATAAAAATATGGTGTGAAGAAAATACATGACATATTCTTTGGTTAGAAAGAAAATCACATTCCTATCTGATCTTTACATTATATGTCAGAAATACCACTGCAGTGAAAAGGACACATTGTAAGGAAATCCACAGCTAGACAGTCTGTTTGTATCCCTGATGATCTTCTCCAAATCTTACCTGCATCTTTGATGAGCGATAATCCACCTATTTTGGATGTTGCTACTTGAATTTCTGTTCAGCACAGCATCCCTCCTGACCTCGAACAAAGATTCTGCAGACCACACACTGCAGAAAATCATCCACTACAAAGTATACACATTACAGTTTGTTTCCCAACTCAATCTGCAAGTAGTAATGGACACAGACAGCACGTTACGATGTTAAAAGGGAACATAGGTAAAAGCTTCTTTACTAGCAGCACAGTGTAGCACTCAACCAATTGCATAGGTAAAGAATGCCTGTCTTGCAGATTTCCAAGACTTGGAAGGATGAAGCCACAGCTGAGCTAATCTAATGTTGGAAAGCTGAAAAGGAGTTGACCCACAGAGGACCCTTCCACCTTCTGTTGTTATCTAAAAACTGTGTGATGACAATATTCTTGATCGATTCAGACAGATTGAAAACACAGGCATAAGCTTGGCAGATTATATACTTCTTCCATTTGACTATTTGCCCAGCCAAAATGCGGAAGCAATTCTTTTAAAATCATACTTTTTGGAATTTGTTGAGCAAGTTGCCATTTAATCCAGCTCTGGTGTTAGTGTTTATTCTCCTGAGAGAATAGTCACAAACCCAAACAAAGTCTATAAAAATGTTAATGAGCAAATTGATTTTGTTTGTGCTAGATATTTTAACAGTGCTGAAAGAATAAATCAAAACACGAAACTATGTATTGCATGTCTTTTCAATTGCTCCTGGATTTTACTGTGAAGATCTTGACATAGATGTGATTTGATACTTTCAACCTACATAAACATAGCTTTACTTCTCTTTTCTGTTGTGAGAATATGTTGAAAAACTATTAAACTTCCATTTACCTCATCATTTACTGGCACATCATTAAGATTGTTATCCTGAACTTCAAATAGTCATCTAAAGAAAACATTAGATCTCATTAGACCATTAGAAAAGGGTGACTTTTTCCTCCTTGATCTTTTTTTTAAATTATTAGTAACTTGTATAATTTTCTTTTTACTGTGCAAAACATTAAACTTTCTTTTCAAAATGCATACTGTTCTGCATTATCAGTATTGATGTATTTCTTCTGACATATATTGTCTGTCAAAAGTGTATCAGTAAAAAGTTACCATTTAAGATGGTATTACTACTCAAATGAAAACGATTAAAGACCTTGACTTTTGAAATACTCGATTACTTGTCAACATTTGTAAATCAGGAATTTGTTCCAATATGAACAGCAATCACACCTAGCTTCTTTATTTTTTTCAGCTACCAATGTTTCTACATAAAGTAATGTTACAGAAACTACATTGATTTTCAGTCCACAACATTTTGACTAGAAGCAAGGACATATATTTCTTTTGTCTTTGCTGCCCCGTCTAACTCCCTTGGGGTGTCTAAGGTAAAGGGGATTTTGAAAGAGAACACTTGTCCCAGCCAGCTGGAGCCAAGAAAGTGCCTTAAACCATGCACATTAAATAACATAATGCTCCATTCTATGTGATCTCTCCAGCAGATAATACAGATAACAATGTTTTCCACTATGCCTCAGTCTGTGCATTTTTCTATGCACGTAGGCTTCCTCCTATTTCAAATAGGAGACAGATAAAACAGATTACAAGAGACACTTGATACAAAACTCAGTGTAGCTGAGCAAACCTCCAATACTTTTCTAAGTGTCCTGCAAAATTTAAGACAACAGACTTTAATCTTGAACAGATTAAATTCTCAAGAGTTTAACATAAATTATTTTTAAAATCTCCAAATTGAAAAAAAAATAAGATTTTTTTCTTAATGAGATACTTTTTTTCGTGGCAAAGAAAAGCATACTGCACAATACATACATCAAGTAACTCATTGCAAGTAGACCAAGATCCAGGGAGCTAAAAGAACTGCCACTAGAATACTGTATAGATAAAGAAAAACATTTGAAAGAACATAATTATAGGTATGCACCTCTGTGAATTCAAATCTTAACTAAATATGTTATTCAGTTCATAGAAACCTTAAGAATGTTAAGTGCATGGTTACACTTTAATATACATTCCTGTTTCATTTGTATTTTAATACAGGAAACTAAGTATTTCATCTGGGTTACATTCTTTATTTAACAATAGTACTATTGATAAAAATCATTCTTTTAAATTAAATTAACCAAATATCTTAACCAAATATAACAGATACACACTTCATTAAATTTTCTATACACTGCAAAATACTGTGTCTGAAAAGCCATTAATATATGCTATTCTAGCTTGAACTTTGGGTCACTCTGTCTGCAGTTGTCAACAATGCTATTGCAGGCATAAAGAACAAATTTTGGAATGCTGCTGAGAGCAACTAAGCCAGGTGTGGCATTAAAACATGCTTCCCTAAGCATCTCCTCAAATGATCTGATGGATCATTTATTATAATTAAAATTTTCACCTAGGACAGCACTTCAGCACCCATTTTGCTAGTACTGTCACAAGACCACAGAGGCCTGCCCATATTTGCTTGCAATCTAAATATAAAACAACATAGATACAGATAGTTGCAAGATTGTCATGTCACTAAGATAATATTAGCCAACATAACAGCAAATAGAATAATATTTGTAGAATAATTATTCTTCGGTGCTATCTTAACATTTTGGACACGTGCTACGGGCTTATCGCCATTTCTTTTCCTTCAAATAGAGCTCTGTGCTATTACCACAACTCAGCAGCATTTATGAAGCGCATTTTGGCCTTAGACCCAAAGTGAACATTAGAATTTTGTAACATTATCCACTTATATGTTCCAGTATGAAGTGAAGTCAAAGTAAGTTTAAGAGATGAGGGAGTCCAGCTCATAAAATGTTAATTATTGCTCCTATAAAAATGTTCATTAACTCAGGTCTAAAATGCCAACAGAAATATGAGTATCATCATCGTGAACTTGGAAGTACTGGTTGTCTGACATGTTCTGCAGAGGAAAAGGTGATATTTACCAAACAGAAAGTAACACAGAATTTTACAATTTATAAAAATGAACAAGAAATTTTCTGACTTAGGACTGTGCAAAAAAAGTAAATCTCAGAATAATGAGAAAGCAGGCTTCTTCTCTGTTCTCCTGAGTAAGTTGCTGAACAGTCACTACATTGACTGCATACATGCCAGAAATATTATTAAAACATAATGCTCACAATTTCAGAGCAGGTCTGTCAGCAGCCACTGAAGACCCAATCAGCCATACAGGCTCCTATTTCCTAGTTTCCTATTGCTCAGTCAGCTTCCTTTTCCTTGAGTTTCACCTTTCCTGTTGATACTTCCCATGATATGAACAGTGGCATGACCCACAGGATGCCAAGGCACTCCAGCGATTAATCATTGCAAATCCTTTAGCCCACAAATGGTGTGACAGTTTGTGATAGATGCACTTTACTCCTTGATGTACTTTTGTTCAGTCTGACTAAAGAGCAATAGACATCGCACATTGTGGTGAATCTGTGAGCTGGAAAGCTCTTTGGTTTTGTACTAGGGAGAAAAGGTGCCTGGGAAAAATATTTTGAAACTTGGCTTTGAAGCACTAAAAATGCAAGATAACAAACAAACAAAACCAACCAACAAACAAGACAGCAGAGCTAAATTAAGGGCATCTTTACAATCTTTACCCAAGCCAACTATTTCACTCTATAAATATTCCCATCAGGATAAGTCCAGTCTTGAGCTCACCCTGAACTGCAGCTGTGCAACACACCAATGACTCTCCCCTTGAGTAAGAATGATTCTCAAGGTTTGAGATCCCTTATCTGAAGCTAAGAGACCCCTTCTTCTCCAGGATGATAAGGTCCCTTTACTCACAACAGATCCTTGGCAATTTGTCACTGTTGCTTGGTGGAGAGTAACGACACAGAATCTGTTTTTTGTGCAGGATGACAATTTTATTGAAAAATCCCAAGGTTTTTATACCTTTTAGAATACAGCACGTTACAATTCTATTGATGATCATACTTGGTTTTTACAATTTCATTGGCTTAGACTAAGTATAAAGTCATCTTAATGTATTTTGAGAAAGACTGAAACTTGTTTTGAGAAAGGCTCTCATTTGTTATGAGAAAGAGTCTAACTTGTTTTGAGAAAGGATTCTAAACTTGTTTTTGAGAAGAACTTGTTATTATGAGAGAAGGAGTTGTTATTATGTGAAAAGCTCAAAGTTACTGTGTAAGGCTCTAAGTTACTGTGTGAAAAACACAGATGTATTTTGAGAGAATTCTGATTTATTATGAGAAAGTTGCATTCCAGGATGTTTTCCTCTTTACTGCAGGTGTTTGTTCAAGGTTCTTTCTCAGGCTGTTTATTTCTTAATTTGCTGCTTCCTAGCTCGTTGTCAAAGACAGAACTTCTCAGGCTAATCCTTAGGCCTCTGAAACAGGCAATAAACCTTAGGCCTTTAAAACTGGTTACCATAGTGACTGATGACATGCTGAATAAATGCTAATGAAACATTACTAATCCATGTAGCTACTCTATTAATTACTATAAACTTTATATAGATACTTCCATGAGATATAAACTATTGTCCAAGCCTGAAAGTAAAATTTGACCTAGCCATATCTAGGCTGTCTAGGGAGTTTAGAAAGCAATGTGGTCCACTTTGAGCCTTGTGACTCAAGGAAATTGTCTTCCTTATCCTTTGCATCTCTGGTCTTTGTGTGAAACTCAGTCCTAACTCAATGTTCCTTTGTGTGTTTCTTCCACACAGTAATTAATAAGGTGAACCTTGCTGTTAGACATAATTGAACCTTGGTAAAACACTGATGAATTTTGTTATGGAGCAAGGTTAAACCATAAGATGTTTTACTGGGCTCTCGTCACAAAATCTGCCCCCATGCCAGACATGCATAAACAAGAATTCAGTGATAACCAAATAACTGCTACAAGTGATTATGTGATACTAAAATTACTGCTGAGGGAAGTCCTAGAAGTTCTCAAACCTACTTAATTGCAAAATAGGGTAAAATTAAAAGAGACTCAGTACACAATGAGGGATTAGGCAATAGCAATCCCTGCAAATCACCCCCTAGCTAGGCAGCATTAATGTATGATATTGTAAACCATGACCATGAAGTAGGGTGGGACAATTCATCAGCCAAAAGATCAGAGCCAAGATCCTTAGCAGATCATTGAGTGCAACCAGTAAAGCAAAAACTCCCACAGGGCACAGGAACTGGACCAAATGAAAATGCACTTAAAGGCCCATGAGCAGTAGGAGCAGAGAAATGAACTGTGGAGGTAATAAACATTGGTACTAGGCAGTCCCAGAGCTGCAATTCAGGGACAGCCCTACTGGCATTATCAAGTTTAATTCAAGCATTCCAGAAAGACAATGGTGGTGAAAGGGGAGAGCATATTAAAAACACTGACATCATTGCCAGCTCCAAAAAAGAATGATAACTTCCCCCCTTAAGGATGTATTACAAAGCATGAGGCCAATAAAAAAGTAATGTCAGGACAGCAACTAGACCTGCCCCTCAAGCAAGTGAAAAAGTAATAACGGCCAATGTATTTTGATTCCAGTTGGACCTCAACAACGACTGATAATATTTTTTTATTCTATTTTGTGCAAAATAGGGAGCTAGGTGGTAACCCACAAAAGGCTGGCTCCCTGATCATGAATACTTCACAGTATTTATACATTTCAACATACAAAGGTATCAGCATTTATTGGTTACAGATTACAAAGTATTTTAATTAGTACACAAATCCCAATTTGCTAGTTGCATCTCTTGTTTCTCATGCTAATTAGACTTCATGTAAAGCTCTGCCTTCCATTTCAGTTGGGTGTCTGTTTTGAGTAGGTGGTCAGTGAGTTGGCAGCCACTATCTCCCACTGAAGAATTACCTTTCCCACTGCTACTGCTCAGTTCTGATGATTTCTCTCTAGATGGCTGTCATCTAAATGATCCATTCATCTTGGAATTGTCTTCCCTTTTCACTAGTGCTTGACACAGTTCCTGCCCCTTCAGTGGCAGAGGTGGCTGGCCTCTGACTCCTCCCTGGATGAGGAGTCTGTGTTGATGCTAGCAGGGCTGCTCTCATTAGCTCCTGCATCTTCCCTTTCCTGGTAGGGCAGAGGGGTCCTTCGCCTCCTCCTTCTCACAGTGGCTAGAATTGCTGGGAGTGCCTTTCTCCCCACTAGGACTGGAGACGTCCCCACAGAATGGGAGCATGTACCCATCTGGGTCTCCATAGACAAAGGGAACTGAGTAGGCAAGTGCCACTGGATTTCCATACGCTGAGCCCACCATTGGGATGGGAAAGCCAGCAGTCCCCCAAGGGGTGGATGGGATAACTGCATTTCTACCAAGAACCATATATGCCAGAGCCACATTTCCACCTGGAACCATGTATGCTGGAGCCGTGCAAGTGCCTGGGACTGTGTATGCAGGGGCTGTGGTGACGGAAACTGCGTAAGCTTCCAGAAGCCACACCCCCACCCAGGAACATATACACAAGGGCAGTGTCAGTGGAAGCCGTCAAGGCTTCCGTGGCAGAAGCCGTGTCTCCACCCTTCACGGTAGAGACCTTCTCTGCCCTATCTGCAGTGGCAAAAGCCTCTTTGACTGGTTTGCTTGCCAAGGTGATGGCAGAGGAGTTGGAGACAATGTCAACTGTGGCCGCCAGGCCCACAGCAGCAGTCACAGCACCAGCTGTGGTCACCGGGGCTGCAGTGGCAGCTGCAGCAGCCACTCCACCACTCACATTAGCCTTGCTTCCAGCTCCCCAATGAATGGCCAGCCTTCATATTCCTGGAGCAATGAATGTTGTTCAATGTCATTGTTCATGCCCTTGGCACATATTTGACTAATGAGGTGTCCTGGTTTGAAGGACAAAATATGGTTTGATAAATTTTAGATACAAGATATATTAAAGAAATAAGGATTACTAAAACATATATAATGTTATATGAGGTAGAAAAAAATGAATTAAAAAAATTAACATACCAATAAAACACAGAGGAAAACCAACAATCACTTCCCAAACCAAAACCCAAACACTCCACAAAAACACATACATAAATCCCACCCACACCAGGCAAAACAAAACAGAGAAAAACACACTATTTTTTCAGCGTCCTCAAGTGCAGTTGGTTGAAGTAAACAGTAGGGGGCGCTAGCAGATGCGGGTGGTAGTGATGATGATGAGTAGGGGTGTGCGTCCGTTGTCCGCCGCCAGCTGGTCTCTGGGAAAGCACTGTGGGTTCGGAGAGACAGCCACTAGAGACAGGAAGGGGTCCAGGAGCTCACCAAAGGAAACCACCAAGCTTGCGGCAGGAAAGCAGTAGATCCGAGGCAGAGCAGAGGCTGTGGCCGGGATGGGCAAAATGCACGTGGTGGATTCAAGATAGTGGATGCTGGAACCTCGGGCAGCAAATGAGCACCTCCTCGCATGAACTCCAGACACAAAGACACAGACAGACTGAGAAGTCCTCTGGTTATACAGTGTTCTCCGGTCCTCCCAGAATTCCCTGTCTTTAGCACCTGCATTCCTCTTACAGCAGCAAGGGCACTGCCCAGGGTTGAGGAGTCACCCCGGCTCTGCAGGGCCCAGGCGCTGCTCGCAACCTCAGGCCCCAAGCCCCACTGGCACCGCTGCCTGCTCTGCGGCCACCGGGGCTGCGGCAACCCCGAAAAGCAGCCTCACTCCCGGCAGCACAGCTGCCATGCCACCCGCTCCTGATATTCCTAGTTCTCTCAGCTCCCAGCGCCCCTTCTCTGGTAAGGAGCAGCGCCGTTGCTGTGTGGAGGAAAATGCACAAAGACCCACCACAGAGAGCAGCCCAGCTCCCTCTGCCACCCCTCCCCCGCCAGGGGAAGCCCAGCCTGTCCCCGCAGGACTTGGCAGTCCAGGGTGCCCAGAGCTGACCTGGTCTCCCTTGCACTCCTCTCACAACCAGTGCCGCCACCTAGAGGTGCGGCGACTTTGCCGCCACGGCCAAAAAAACCCCCCTGGTCTTGGTTGTGGTTGCGGGGGCCGGGGCTGTGCCCATCATGGTGGAGTCTGTGGAGCCCTGCAGTCCCGGGGGGCTCGCGACCTCCCCTTTCCTCCGGCCGCCAGCAGGCACCATGCCCAGGGTCAGCCACGCTCACGCACCTGGCAGTGCCAATGCCGAGGTGCGGCAGCCTGCTCGCCGTGGCCAAAAAAAAACCCCGTGGCACACCTGAGATTGGGGGAGGCATCACACTGGGACCTCCCAGAGCGCCAGGAAAACAGTCTCCTCAGCTCGCTGCCATCCCCCTGGCCACTGGCAATGCCGCACAAGATTGCTGTTCCCCCATATCCCCCCCCNCCAAAACAGGAGATGGGGAGATATTTTTTACGTTGTTTTCTATTTTCTTTCTCCAATGCCATGACCGTGAGTTCTACCATAAGAGTATCTGATCTATTATCTACTTCCCATTCTGGATGGTTTATAAGGATAAAAAATAACTCTGCATACCTAACTTAATTCTATTTCTCCTCTTTTAGAAGGAAAGTCAAAATATGTAACACAGTTTTAGCTTGTAGAGGTCCAAATATCAGCCACGCCTCCCCCTCATCTAGTCTATATTGCAGCCAACAGCGTGTGCTTAAGCTAATAAATTCTTCCTTGTCAAGAAAAGCCCCAGAGGCCATTAAATGGGACAAATGTTTAATAATGCTGCAAGAGGGGTTTCCTGAGGGTTGTCTTTTTCTCTAGACTGCTTGGAAACCATGATGGAAAAACAGCAGGAAAAGACAAAAACTCCTCAGCTATAAATTTGTGTTTCTTCCATGCAGTAATTAATGTGAATCTTGCCATCAAACTTATTGACCCTTAGTAAACCACTGTTAATCTTTGTTAAATTCCATTGATTTTATTAACCTCTGTCAAATTATTATTCACCTTAATAAAACATATTGCTGCTTCTCTCTTTTCAGTGAGGTGTCTTTCACTCATCCATGACTGAGTTGTAAGACATCAGCATAACACACCATGAGCTAGCAACCAAATAAGATGACGGAATTTTTAGTTATACTGAGTACTGGCAGTAGCAGATAGTCAGTCAGCTTTCAGGACAAATGAAGTACTAACTTCATATCCTGAGCATCTGAAGTTAATTGATGCTTTTCCAATTACTATAATGAGGACAAAAACAGACCACTGGAAAGACAAAAGTAACCAAGTGACCCAAGAGAGGATTTTTTCTTGTTGTTTTTTTTCCCCATGAAAATGGTGAAAGAATAAAAAAAGAAATAATGTATAATAGATATCAAATAACTTCTCTTAAGTTCTAAAAAAAATAGAAGGTATTACCTGCCAAAATAAATCAGGTTTTAGCATATTCCAGTGAAACATATACACTCACACAGTTTCTATAAGGTCAGCAGAAACAAGTTTCAATCACTATTTCAGTCTGACAAAAGGGTAACTCATATCACTTAAAGAAACAAAAATGTTATGATAATCAGTTGTCCTAATAACATCCCGACAAAATGCTTTAGCTTTCGATAAATGCTCTTGTTTCAAGCAGAGCTCCTGAAAGAGGATTCTAAACAAAAAGCAATCACAAAAATGCTTCTTATTCAAGTGAGACAAAAGATCATCTGTATAAAGCAGTGTAAAATGTTATTAATATCTGGTTCTTGCTCTTTAATCAGTCTTTCTTTTTTCCTATTTCATTCTGATTCCTTTTTAAGGAGACAGTGATTTCAAAAACTGAGAAGCATTCTCTCATAGCATGTAGAAATAACTTTCATTCTCTTTATGACAGCACCAGGCAGAGACGATAACACTCTGAATATGTCATTAGTTATCATGAGAAATATGTAATAGGGAAAATATATTTTTTGCTACCTTGTCATGACTTATTCATTGAGCACACGGAAGTGGTTCTGTATCACATCTTCTTATTTGAAAGCAAAACTGTTTACTGACTTAACTGGTGATGATGTAGCTGCCACTGCCTCACCGATTCCCTGCTGAGTAGGCAGATGTATCACTTAAAACATTAGATTTATTATGAGGAGTTAGGGCTCATTTCCCTTAGAAATGATTCCTATCTCAAAGAAGCATTTTTCCCAGAGACAACTTAAGAAGTTTTCTCCTGCTGCTTCCATTTCTGAGGGTACCTGTATGTTATCCTCCTTCACAAGTAGCCATCATTTCTTCTTGCCAAAGAAGAATACCACCTGCTTGTGTCAGATCAGAGATGTAGATAGAAAATGTCACTTTTCATCTGTCAGTCTGATATATTTCATATGGAATGAATAATATTTTTAAAAATGGTTATTGGTGTTTGCCATTATTTTTCAGGTCGCATACTTCAGCCTGACAAGTTTCCTTGTGTTTGGTTTTGAATGGAAATACAAGTGTGTACCCAAATTCATAATGATTTATCTGCATACATTAACAATTATTTAAAACATGTTCTTCCTTTAATTATGAGGCACAATGCAGTCTCATAATAGTATATCTCATATATCTCTATAGTATAGCCTCATATAGTATATCTCTATACTTTACTTCCTGTGTACAACCTTAGAAAATACTGACTTAATTTGGGAAAGATAAGACTCATGTTTAGTTATATACATATTCATTGCTAGAGCACTGCAAATACACACAGTGCTAAGAAAGCAGTCTCAAGAGAACTACTTTTTTTTTTTTTTTTTTAAATCAGGCTGCACACAGGCAGCATACTACTTGCTCAAGGAAAACTAGGTCTTATACTCATTGAAAAAAGAGAACAGGTATAACCAGAGAACAAGACTAGTAGAGTATCTGTCAAAGCAGAGATAGAGGCCAGTGCAGAGCTAGAGTCTGACTGATTTTGAAGCAGCATCTTAGATTAGAGAGTGAGGGATGGGGAGGGCAGAAAGGGGTAACAGAGGGAGAAAAAAAGACTAACATCTAGTTTTTGACGGAATGAATGGATTAGAAGAAAACAGGATATAGTGATGAAAAAAGGAGTGGCCACAAAGGAGAACCAAGCAGAATACTAGTTTGAGACTTTGGATGAAAGAATGAATTTCAAAGGTCTCTTTCCCTTGTGGGAAAATATCCAACTTAATATTGGCAGTTTTTCCTATGTAAATGATCCAGTTTGAGAGAATAATCATTGTTAGTTATGCAATGCAAAATATAATTTTTGAAACATAAAACTTTCAGCCTACTATAGTTATGTATGTTTTGTCATGAATCTAAATGGAAAACTGAAAGAATACTATGCTGACAGACTTTGAACTGTAATGCCAATTAGAAAAAGCAGAGAGTTAAACTCCATTTCAGCAAATGTAACTACAGGAGAGAATGAATTCTCTGCTGGTATTAAAGACAAAATTCAGAGAAGTACCAGCCTCACCCAGCTAGCATTTACTGTACCTTTTATTGCGCAAAAATACTTGCAAGTTCTTCAAACCGTGAACAAAATGAGAAAATACGGGAGCAAATTAGCCAACTTAATTGTTAGAACGAATCATCAACTTGACTCCCATCTGCTTGCATTACATAGATGGAAATAAAAAGAGCAACTCTGCCATCCATTTTTCTCTGGTTCCAAATAAATCCAGAGAGTCCTATACTGAGTCAGAAAAAAAATGCATGGGTTTTATAAATAATTACTGGTGTTCATTTAGCAATTTGTAGACCCTATGAAGTGCATTCACAGCAGTATTCATTCAAGTGTTTTAATTATTGCAATATCTGATTTAGCAGTAATCATATAGTAGCATTTTTAACTTAACCTACGGGTATAGCCTCAGGAAAAGCACTGATTATCTGGGCTTTGCAGCTTTTGTAAAAGTCCTTGAAGGCTTACACAACATCTTTGCATTACTCATTTTTTAAAGTGAAAAAAATGGGCAAATCTGTCAGTTCCTCAGAGTATGAAGGGTAGAAAAAAGCTAAGTCATTACGGTAGAATAAAACAAATGCCATTCTGAGTCAGGACTAATTAACATGGAAATTTTACACACTCGATAACTGAGTTACTTATGTCTGCAAAGATCCCACCTGGTCTTGATTGAGTCAGGAATTAAGTAAATAATGCTACTTTACAGTCAGAAATCCTGTCCCATTTGGATCTTATGCACTATATTCAGGATCCCCTTCAAAATTAGGATACATGGTCTTTAATGTGTAAACAAATCTGAGGACTCACAGTACTTCTAAAAACTATTCAGCTATTTGTGTAAACTACCAGTCCTATCTGAAGAAGCACGAGCTAGCAAACAGGAGAGATTACTCATGTACAGAATTTGCAAACAGCTTTTCAAAAAGGAAAATGGAGGAAAACAAGGAGATTACTCTCCTTTGTTCTAAAACTAATCCTAGGATACAGACTCTGACATTTGGAAGTTTAGATAGTAAGTAGATTACATGTTTGACAGTCATTTTTTATTCCTTTCTAAATCTGTCATCTTCCAACAAAATTGAGGAATGTTGCTGCTAGGCATGTTTGTAGCGGGAAGAATATTGCAACTTAATATATTTTAGGCATAGGAAATTTCTCTGCAGAATTTAATTTCCTTTCCAATCTAGCCTAAAAATCAATATTCCTTCCTTTTTTCTATATATTTTTTTGGGGGGGGAGGGGGGCGTGGGGGGCATGCAGTTGTGGGATATTTTTTGTGAAATACGCATCTTTGCACTGATACTGTTGCAGAGACATGTATGTAGCTATGGAGCTGACTGGAGAAGTTTCTTTAACCACCATTACTGATAAACAAGATTCTTGATGACCTTATTACAGGCTTGCCTGTAAAGGAGAGTTTTTTGATAACCACAAGGGCCGGAGCTGCAAAGGCCCTTAAGGCACAGTGTCCAATATCAGTCAAGGGAATTGCTGCAAAGTATTGTTGCATCTCTCCCCTCCCTACAAACCACAAACTAGACTGTCATGCTTCAAACTGGAGTGGAGTATTGGACAGGCATAAAAATTACCCAGAAAAAAAGTGATCTTTTAGTTGTTTGTTCTCCAGATCAGTTTTCTTTTACAGCGCAGCTGAAATACAGAAGCACAGAAGGAAAGAACAGGCAATATTAAAAGGCTTTTCAAAATCTTAAGCCTTCATGTCTAAGAGGCTACTGCAGTGAGAAGTGATCTGAGAAATCTAAGATCAAAGAAGTCTGGAGGCACAAAAGGGTCTCCAAAGGACAGACCAGAGCATTGACATGGATTTATGTGGCATCCAACAGCTAGTCACAGAACAGCCACAATGAGGGACTATGTACTTGGTCATGAAAACAGGCTTCTCAGTAAAAACGCAGAAAGACAAGCTACTTTTTCCTTTTGTTTTTGGATTAAAAAGTCTCGTTCGAATACCTTATTAAATTACTGTATTACATTAACAAAAAGTCACTTTTTACATAAATTTCATCATTCCTAACAAACTCCTGTGGAAGTTGTCTTTAAGGTGAGAGCAGCAAAAACCTACACATGCACAGATAAGAAATACAGTAACATTTTTCCTACCCTGAACTGTTTTAATAACACATTACTATTATCAAATTAAGTTTTCTCTATTTATGTAATCTTTATGCAATCTTTTATATACTTTCTACTTTTATAATACTATTTCACCAGGTGTACTTCTGAGATATTCCTATTTTTCAATTAGTTTCTCTTTATTTTACTTATTTAATTTTAAAATTTGCAGTAGACTATAAAATTAATAATGAGCACAGGTCACAACAATGTCCGTGAAGAAGAAATAAAATTAAATAGAAACGCATTTATATATTACATTAGGCAAAGACTTCATTGCTTATTCAGCAGTGCTTTGTTCTAACAACAACACTAAAAATTGTAATATCCATGCGATCAATAAAACAGACCTGTAAAACCAGTTATATTAGATATAAACTGAAAGATATAAAAACAATTGTGCATCGAATGTTCTGGGGATAGAAGCATCAAATATTAAAACACTCACTGGTAACTGTCTAACTTGCTTGTTCAAGCAATAAAAACAATTATAGATGAATTTTTGAGTTGAAAGGGGAAAAGTCTTTATTTATGATTTTTATTTATCATTCAATAATATGCCACATATCCTTAGTATTCAGAAGACAGCTATAGACTAAGTAGAAATTAATATTTGATATTCAAAAAACATTAGCTAAGTTTCAAATAGGCATAAGTTTTAAGTGAAGTTTTACTGCTTTAGAAAGTTGAAGGGACAGAACACAGTGCTTTTGGCCCTTGTCTTTGACAATCCAGTTGCTAAACAGTGAATCTAGTGATTCCATAGATGACTGGTAATAGCTCAGTCATGACATTTTTAAGCACCAACACTCAGCTAGAAACATCTCACTGCTGAAGTCATAACAGCTACCTGAAAACAGGTCAAATAGAAGAGGCAGAGTGGAGCAGGGAACAAAGTGCTACAGTGTTAATGGGTTTGGGGTGGGGTTTTTCAGGGGGAAGGGGTGGGTGTTTGGATTGTTTGCTTGCTGGAGAGTAGCAGCAGTAGAGTGACACAGAGCCAAACTCCTCCTCCCCGCCCCTCACTCACCACGGCTGCGATGGAGGACCGAGAACTCAGCATTGGTGGCGAAGAGGCAGCATTGTGCAAGCTGGCAGCGCTGCCCAGTCCTGCCCAGCGCCATGCAGAGCTCACGGAGCCACACAGTGCCTCTCCTCTGGCGGCGGCGGTGGCTCCCTGGCGGTGGGCAGAACAGAGCGGCAGCGGGCAGCGTGGGCTCCCACAGCCTCCCCCCCCAGCCCAGCCCTGTGCAGCGGGCTGTGATCAGTGCCGCCGCTGCTCGGCTTTCCGGCCATGGTGGCAGTGCCTCCCCGCTGGTCACCGTGGTGCACGGCTGCACCCACTGCCCTCCCTGGCCCACGGGCAACTCCTGTGGTCCCTCTGGACCGGGGATCCATCCCACAGGGTCCCTGGGGTGGCAGCGGATGCCTTGTGCTGGCGCTGTGCTGGCGGCGACCACACAGTGACGACAGCTGTGAGTGGTGCCGCCGCCTCGGGGATCCCTCCTGGGGGCCGCCACGGGTGGCAAGTGCGCCGCAGGTGGCGCCAGTGGCCCCGTGGCCGGGCCTTGAGCACATGGCAGGGCTGATGGAGCCCCCGAGCCCCCGACTGCACGGCGTTTCGGCGAGAACCGACATTTTTCCTAGAGTGAAGATCCCAAAAGATAAGGCAGAGTCCAATGCTACTAGCCAATCAGAGGACAGCCTGGCCAGGAAGAAGATGCTGGATTCCCACAGGACTTCCTGGGCATAAAAGCCTGAACACGGAAGTCCTCGCTCTCTTTTGGCTCCCTCCTGAGCTGGGAGCAGCACGTCTCCCCTCCTCCCGGCTTCCGAACTATGCAGCTTGCTTCCACTCACTTCATCAGCACAGGCAGCAGCACGGTGCCATCGGAGCCAACCCAGTCAAACCACAAGTGATAGTTTTCCCTTGTGGGTGTCCCTGGGGGGGGAGGGGGTGTGTGCTTTTCACAGTCTTTGTCTTGCAGGAGGCTCCAAGGGCCAGGAGATTACCATCACAGAGGCAGCCTCCCGTCCTTCCCCTGCTTCTCAGCTGGCCAGCTGGCTTTGAGGAGCAGTTTGGATTTTTTTTGGTTTTGTGTGACATTGTTGGGTGTTATATTGTGTATTTCATTTAGTGTCTCAGGATCCCATAAGGTTTTTTGGTAGATCCCTAGACAATAAATCTGCTAGTTGCTGTTGAATCTGTTCGGTCTTTTGTCACTGTTGCACACTCTCTAGCGATATAGTGGTCCAAACCACCACATATAGTCAGTCTATTCACTAGGAATAAACTGAAGGCAGGCAAAGAGAGTCTAGCTATATAGTGAGCTCCTGTGAAGAGATAGGAGGAAACATAGGTGTGGTTGAACTGATGGGTCTCCCCAAGCCCCACTCCCTGCAAGTGGAAGAGATGCACAAAACACCAGTGCTCTCCCAGCTGATATGCACACTCAGCACTTATTTTCTGTTCCAGATGATCTTGTCTGGAATAATATGAATATAAGCCATTCTATGCCAAATACCTCTGAGGCTTGTTCATTCCCTGGTGATTTCACAAAGATAGCTTTTATTTTTCTAAGGAAGAGAGAGTGTATGATTTAACACCTGTCTTTAGGAGTTTCATCTACTATATTAATGTTCTGATTTCAATCTCCTATGAAAAATGTTTTAACAAGTGAAATCGATGAAAGCACACAAGTTTGTTAGGGTTTTGCTTAAATAGGACCATATAGTTTTGCAATTTGCAAAATTAAGCTCTAGCTGATTCATAGTCCACCCCATTTTCTCTTATATTTTTTATTTTGACATACATTAATTATACCAAAAGCCATTCGGACCAAGAAGAAAGTGTTCACTTATTACTTGCTTGTCTTTTATTCCTGTAAATCAAGTTTTGTTATTTCTAAGAATCAGTTTATTTTTTCAGACATTTGCGTAATTTATCAATGAAGAAATATTTTTCTTGCATGTCAAATCAAGTATTAGCCTGACAGTGAATGGTCTACATGTTTTATGTTTAACCAGTCTTCTGAAGCTTTGATATTGCTACTAATGGAAGGCACCAGATCTCACTTAACTATCCTCTGCAGATGTAATTAAGTACTTCCAAATGTTTTGCTTAATTGCATTCCTTAATGTTCTGAGTGATGTTTTGCTCTTTTCCTTCAGTTACGAATTGCATTTATAGCTTGCAGTAATCCCATTTATCATTGCAATTTGCTTAGTTTGAAATGTGCTACATTAATTAGTTCTTTTCAAGACTTTTAAAAGAAATGTCTGGAGATCATTAATTCTATATGGGCAATTTATTACTGCTTAAGAGAATTACATATTGCGGTCTGTTGCTCCTTTTTAGAAACTTCTCTCAGTATTTCCCTGTATAAAAATTATCTTACATGATCACCTTTTATAAGCCGTCCTTAGTGAGTATCATTGTAAATTTTATGGTTATAAAAGGCTCCCAACCGTTCAAAAGCCCATTCCAAACAGACAGCTTTAGGATTATTTTTTCTTTCTGTAAACTATTATTCTAAAATGAGTTCACAAAGCTGCATATATGATAGGAATAAGCAATTTCCATGATTCATCAGTACGTAACGTGATAATGATGAAGGTGCACCATGCCAAGCAACACAGGGAGACAAACAGTGGAATTGTTCTCTGTAAAGTTATTAATCTGGAGAGAAGAAGAATGATTTTTGTCTTTCTTGGAATAAAACGAGAATGCAAACCTCATTCTCCATTCTTCTTTGTTTTTAGCATTCTGTCCTGGTATAAGAGCTTATACTCTTCAGGCTTGTTCACATGTTTGATTTCAAACACTAGTTGTCACATTCAGCTTAGTGCCTTTAAGGAGTAAGTCTTTAAATGATCCACAGTGTTATTAACAACATATTGACCCCAGTCCAGGGGAATTTCTGAAGCCATCTGTTCCCTCCTGAAGAGAAGATGAGAATGATCAAGTCTTTTAAAGCCCTAGAAAAAACCCCACAACTTCTGAATCTATTGACATTCATACTATTATAATTCAAAAGGAGATCTAGTAAATGATGGAATAATGTGAATATTAAAGTTTAAAATCAAGGTCATAATTAGATATGACTAGTATTACCTGTCTGAGGAAGATTAACAAAGGTATGGCCTTCAGTTTACACTATAAATTTGAAATGTGAGGAGTTTCAATTGTTTGGAAAATTAGCATAGCACAAATTCATACTTTCGATAATTGAAATGGCACATATCTATTCCCCTCCAACATGCATGTTTAGATGCCCTTCCTCATGCTCTGTGACAATGAATTAAGTAGTTTCTGTTCTATTAGTCTGCTCCAAAAGGAAATATATTTTTCTTTTTTTTTTTTTCTTAAGTATGAAAAGAAATTAACATGGATATAAGTGTCAGTAAATATAGCTTTGTACTTTTACTTATTTTTGTTAATGCAGTAACTAAAACTTTCTTGTTTGCCTTGTTTGCTTTGTTGTTGGTGTTGTTGTTAGGGAAAGTTATAAAAGGACAAACTCTTGAAAAAGAAAATTTAATGGACTCTGTTATCAATATCTTTGGACACAATTACATTACAGTACATAAATTACTTTTAAATGATCCACCAGGGGAAGAAAAGGTTTAACTGGGAGAAACACTATGATTCTGTTTATATACTTTGGATTTCACAACTAGAAGTAGGGAGACTAAACAAAAATCCTTCATTCTCAAAAATCTTTTTGCAGATGGAATTCTATGGCCAAAAATTAAAAGAAAACCATTTTAAAAATGAAATTTGCTAGAAATTACAGGTAATCACTTCCTGAAAATCATTTCTTGTGAAAATATAAATAATATATTATGAAAACAAGCAGGTCTTGTGAAAAACATACATTTTAAAGCTATATTTCAAGTCTAGAAGTTTTCTAGAAGCTTATAATCCTTTTAAAATCCAAGTAGTACTATGTTCATCTTCCTGAACTAATCAATAAGAAAATCAGTAAGTGTTTACTATCTTTAAGAATCTTTACCTCTTTCTTCACATGAATAGGAAATTGGACTGTATCATATTGTATTGGTTTTTCTGTGGCCAGATTTTGGTAGCAGTGGGGGGGGGCTGAGGGAGAGGCTTCTTCGAGAAGCTGCTGGAAGTTTCCCCATGCCCAGGCTGGGCCCGCTGCTGACCAAGGCCGGGCCAATCAGTAGTTGACAGAACGCCTCTGTGATAACATATTTAAGAAGGAAAAAAAAAAAAAGTAGTTGAAAATGAAGATGGCTGCCGGAGAGGAGCAGGGTGAGAGCTTGTGAACAACAACGCAGACACCAAGGTCAGTGAAGAAGGAGGGGGAGGAGATGTTCCTGGCGCCGGAGCTGAGATCCAGCTGCAGCCCATGGGGAAGACCATGGTGAAGCAGTGACCCCCTGCAGCCCATGGAGGACCACAGGAGTGCAGAGATCCACCTGTAGCCCGGGAAGGAGCCACGCCGGAGCAGGTGGACGCTGGGGAAGGCTGTAGCCCGTGGGAGACCCAAAGTGAAGCTGGCAGGGGACTGTAGCCTGTGGGGAGAGGAGCCCACTTAGAGTAAGATTCTCCTGTTAGGATGCGTGGCTCGTGGGGCCCACGCTGGAGCAGCCTGTGCTTAAGAGACTACACCCTGTGGAATTTTCAACCATGCGGCAGCAGTCTGTGAAAGGCTGCTGCCCATGGGATGGACTCTCGCCGGAGCAGTTTGTGAGAGGAACTGTATCCTGTGAGGGATGGACCCCATGGAATGCGGCTGGAAGGACTCCTCTTCCCAAGCAGCAGCTGAGAACAGCAACTGACCACAGCAACACCTCCCCCCACCACCTCGCCTTTTTCCCTTGACCGCTGCGGGAGAATAGGTTGGATGTAAGAAGGAGGGGGACTGGGGGGTAAAAGGTGTCTTTTAGTGTCTCACTCTTAGCTCTGATCTTGTTAGTAATAAATTTGATTATTATTCCCACATAGAGTCTTGTTTTGCCTGTGACGGTGATTAAGAAAGAATCTGCTGTTGTTGTTATCATGAATAGCGAAACCTCTCGTTATATTCTCTCTCTCCTCTATAGCTGGGCATGGGAGAGTGAGAAGGTGGCTGTAGTGGGCCCCTGGCACTCAGTCCGGGTTAAACCACTACACATATGTTTTGTGGATCTGAAGGAGATTTTCTGAGTTGGTCTTTTTTTTGCAATACGAGAAGTGTTGTCGCACTATGACACAACTTCAGGATGCAACACACTGGGATATGCTCATATTGGGATATGAGGGATATTTTTGCCTTTCACTTTAGTTGGTGAAAGAAAAGCTATTTTTTTTTAGGCATTGGTTATAAAAATGTTAATATGGATAACAAAATTCACTGTGGTATACATATGATTATTTAGGTAACAGCAAAAATTCTAGGTTACAAAGAAAACCGTTTCCACAAAGTTTTTCATATCTCATTTGCTTTATAAAGAACAAACTCCTCTTTAATATTTAACTCTAAGTCTTCAGAAATAAGCCTAGAGTGCAATGACCACCAGGAAAAGATTGTAAAAGAGAATCTGACTAGGAAAGAAAACTGGTCTTTATATAGGAAACAGAGCAAAAGGATTAAGGAATTACTCAAAAACCTGAGTAGTATGAAATAATAATTCAACACAGAGTCCCTGACCATACTCCCTAGGTTTTTCTTACTCATATGAGTGGAAACCTGGTTAGATCAGGACACACTTATTTAGTTTTTACCTTGCATTTCCTTTGCAGGTTATTACTGTCTGTAACATAGGGCGCACCTCTTGTCTTTTTCCTGTGAGATATAGAGAGAAGCAGCAGGCTAGGCAACAATAAGACATTCCAATTTCTATTCTCTATACACAGTACCTAACAATAATAGAATATTATTATGGTCTTCTTTCTACCTATTTTAAGAATGGCTAAGATCAGCATCTCTGTAGAGGGCTTCTAAGCAGGTGGGGTTTTTTTTCAGAATAAAGAACTACATGACCTACTGGGGTCTTTTCTAAACCTCAACATTTATGATTATATCAGCCCTTTGAAGACTTAGAGATTCTTCCTTGCTCAAAGTGGAATTCTCTCATTGCTTGGACAATGCTTAGGTAATATCTTAGGTTATATCTACCTTTTTATGTTAATATACCCAGAACTCTTCTTGACCTTTAGATACTTTGCCATTATCCTGTGTGACAAAACAAGAAGGTTTTACATCCTTCTGCCTCAGCCGTATGCCATTACAATTTGAAATTTCTCATAGAAATAATTAACAGAAATTAAAAGAATGAAAATTGTTGATATATATTTTGTTGTGATTTACAGTTAGCACTGCAATACTTACATTTTTAAATGATAACAGAAAATTGAGGTAATATAAACCAGGTAACTAGTTTCTTCCCAGTCAAGAAAATGACTTATTGCTAGTGTTTCTGGTATATGCATTTTGTTCAAGTTAAAGATTAAAAAGTTTACAGTCATGTTGCCAGGTAATCTTTATTATTTTTAGCCTTCAGGCTGTACCTATGCAACTGCAATTGTCAGTATTTGTCAAGCACAGTCTCCAGTTTGCTTCACAAACCACCTCCCACAACTTGTAGACCACTACCGATCCACAGGCTGGAAAAAGGCTACTTCTTTTTATTGACTGTAGAAAAATATATACATCCTTATTTGAGCATGTAAATTCTTTGACTGAAAATACACACTGTTAGCACTGTCGTAAATGTCCATATGAAGAATTGCAAGCAATAGAGTACCTAACTTAATAATGTAGGTGCTGTATGTGGATCTGGTATAGCATGTTTCCTTAAAACATTTCCCAGCATTGTAACAGGTCAGTAAGTCAATTCAGACTTGAAAAAATTATAAATACTCACTGTTCAGAACTTGTGATTTTCCATCTATTTATATTCGAATATTACCATTTAGACTGTGGAAAAAACTACTGCAGTATTACAAAGAAATTATACAGTGTTGCATGTGATTTCATTACTACATAACACAGTTCAATATTGTACCTAGTCTCTTACGAGATCTATTTAAATAAACAACTGCATTAGTGCCTCAAAAGGCTAGAAGTATTTTGACCCAGTTACTGCTCTAGATTCCTTTCTTCCATAGCACAGGTACTGTCTTCTCCGATCTATTTACACAACCTTACAAGACAAGGTTGACTGAAAAGTTGAGTATCATGGAAAATTATATTATTTTTGTTTCAATCTTTATCATCTTTAGAAGAGTAAGCATCTGATGGGAATGGCTCTGCAAACTGGAGATATATCAGGCTAAGTTTAGGGCACTGCAAATGCACTTGGCACATCTGAAAGTCACCCTCAACTTGAAAACCTTTTCAGTTTCTCAGTTCAAGAAGTCGTATTGATTTAAACAATATTTTATTTCAGTATATTTTTTTTACATACGCACTAGCACAGAAAAAAATTATTTAGACATTTTACAGCAATTTAACTATAATGACCTTCTCCTTTCTTCTATATAGAAGTTTTGACAATACAGATCTTCATACTGTCCAAGATGAAAATGCTATCATCAGCACTTCTCGGAGCTTTCTACCAAGTGACAAGGGATGTTGCATAATCTGTGCATTTCAGCACTGTTCTTTTGAACTTATACCAAGGGAGGATAAAAAGATATCATATAGATAATAAATAAATCATGTATATGTATGCCAACAGGTCTTTTAATTTTTATGAACATGAGAACATTAGAGGATTTAGGGGGGTCTATGTAATTCGTCAGTGACATACACTTTGTTTAGGAGATATTTTGTTTGTTTGATGATAAGTGATACAGTCTAGATGCACGGAAAAGTAATTCTTTAGTATATTTTAGCAGATCAGATTAATATACTTATTATTCATGGCCAGTAAATATCATAAATATCATAAAATAGGTAGTCCATTGAGGGTAATTTTAATTACAATTTTAGAATTTTGTGAAATTTAAAAATAAATTAGATGTTTAAAACTGTATTGCCTTACCTTTCTCTCTTCTTTCTGGACTTCCTCAAACTTTTTTCCATAAAGACTCATCTTTTTTAATTTCAGCCTGTAACAATTACAATCTCCTCACTCATACTCACTAATATTTTCTGTGCAATTCTCCATCCCTTCCTCTAGCTGTCTATTTCTGCAATAAGCTCTTAGGCAAAAACTGTCTGTGTTTATGCACCTAGAAAAAAGAGGAATTCATTCTTTGTTTGCCCCTTTAGGAACTGCTGTGATATATAAGATTATTAAAATGACAGATTTATCAAAATGGAATCAGTAATAAGTAATGATAACTAAATGTGAGGGGAGGAAGCTTTAGCAGCTTTCTTGCAAGACTGATGACATTGTTTTCTATTTACTCACTGATGCAACATAAGCTGTTAGTCATTCATCTGCAAATAAGGAAGTGTGGAGGAATAAAGTTAAAAATTAAAACAGCATAGAATTATAGAGGAAAGACTCCAGCTGCCGCATGACATGAGGTCATATTGTCTCACAAAGTTCCCAGAGCTCTGATAAGCACATGTTATAACAGGATGTACTGAAGAACAGACTGGTGTGAAGATATCATGGCTGTTCTTCACAAATATTCTGCAGGAAGGGAACGTGGTGAGCCTTTTTACCTGTGTCATGTATCCATCAAGAAACAATAGATGCCCATCACACTATCCAAATTTAGCTTTATGACTAAAATCATCAAACTCTACCTAAACCACAAGGAAAAAAAAGGTATAAAAGGGGATTGGAAGTGGTGAGAAAATAGGAAGGAAGATTTCTGGCAAAATTGCTGGGTCAACTGATGAGTTGAACCTGCTTTCCTTCTGCCCCAGGGACACCTGTGTTGGGTGAGAAAAGTAAGCTATACATGCTAATTACTGCTCTAAAGATTAAAGATTGCTTTCACTCCATAATATTTTAATAGATTGTTTTGCTTTAGAGTTTGTACTTATGTTTTGCCTTATATTGTTATTACATGGTTTTAAGTGTGTTTTTGTAGCTCGACTCTATCACCCACTACCACAAACCTTTATTGACTTGGAATAATTTGTATTTATGAAGAGTGTTATTTTGTAAACTGTTAGAGTGAATCCTTTATAAAGGTGTTGACAGTTTCATTGACAGTGGAATAACACGTGGGAGAAATCCACTGAGGAGTTTTCCCTGTGGCTCTTAAGTGACAGTCCCCAAAAAACAGTAATCGAATTACCCTCCGATCTTGTGAATCTGTTTGCTGAAGAGTTCTCTTACAGGATGCCAACAGACTGGCCGGACACAAGGATTTCTGTTTCCTGGGGACACTGACAAACATAAATTACTAAGGTTAGAGAAAATCTTGCCTCTCTAAAGGTTGGATAAAATCCCTCCCTTTTTACATAACAGGAAGTCAGACTGCACTTATGAACAGGAAAACTTGTCGTTTCTTGGAAATCAGCAATTCTGAAAAGAACCTGGAGGCTATAGCAGATAAGCCACTGAACAAAGGTAAGATGAGGGGTAAGAGTGAGGCCATGTATGGGACCAGCACTGAAATGCTGATCTCGATGAGAAAAGAAAAGACAATGCAGAAAGAACTGTGCCTCATCAATACCACCTAAGGAGACTTTCCACTGTGCCTTTTGCAACCAGACTTGCCTATCCCACAATGGCCTTTTTGGCCATCAGCACGCTTGCAGCAAGCGTGGGTAGAGCCCTTCTCATATCTTCATTCGCGAAGCCTAGCCATGACAAAGTGATTGTTCAAAAGAAGAAAAGTAGGCTAAACTGAGTTACTTAAGGATATCACTTTATATGGCAGAAAACAAACATCTAAAGGTGACTAAGAAATTACATTTCACAGGGGAATCATATAAACACATATAAACCACATATGATTAAGTATTAGAACAAACTACCAAAGAAACATGAAAATTTAGATGTGAGACCACGGTAGATATGTTCTAGCATAAATACAAGTGAACTGGATTTCAGGCACAATATACTGGATTCAATATGTGAATACAAAGTAAATCTCAACTATTTATTTATATGGAGTGTCAGATTAGTGGTATCCAAGTTTTCCAGCAGTCAGAAACATAACTTGGTTAATATCAGGAAGGGATTCACTGTGACCACCAATAAGAAAGACATAAAGATATTATAAAGCATCCAAAGGAAGATGGCAAAAGGTCTTGAGGGGAAGCTGTATGAGGAGCGGCTGAGGTCACTTGGTCTGTTCAGAGTGGAGGAGACTGAGGAGAGACATCATTGCAGTCTACAGCTTCATCACAAGGGGAAGTGGACGGGCAGGCACTCATCTCTTCTCCCCAGTGACCAGTGACAGGACCAGAGAGAATGGTGTGAAGTTTAGTCAGGAGAGATTTAGGTTATACCCTAGCGAAAGATTTTTCACCCAGAGGGTGGGCACTGGAATGGGCTCCCCAGGGAAGTGGTCACAGCACCAAGGCTGACAGATTTCAAGAAACATTTGAACAGTGCTCTCAGGCACATGATGTGGTTCTTGGGGTGGTCCTGTGCAAGACAGGGAGTTGGACTTCAGGGATTCTTAAGAGTGCCCCACAACTCAGGATATTTTATAATTCTATGACCTTCTTCATATGATCGGGTTCACGGAAGCTCAAGGATCAAGGTTACCTGTCTAGCTAGATGCCAGACTGACTTCATCAAGCACAGAGAGTAAGGAGAGTACATGCTAAAATTGTGAGACTTACTGCATCTGCACAAGGGGGTGCATGCACCTGTGAGCTGCTGTACTCCACAGTTACTGCAGCCGCTCAACAGGACACCAGAAATGATGTTCCTGCAATGGCAAGCAGACTGCTGCCACCAAAGCCTCTGGACTGGTATTGCTACAGAAATTCAAGACGGTGTTCAGCAGAAGTATATGAACTGAATTACTTGTTTGATCAGAATATGACACTCCTAAATCCTCTAACTGCACATGTAATTGGTCACATATTGCTTTACATTCAGCCTGATCCAGACAACAATTTTCCCTAAAATTTTAACTGAACCAGTTCCACAGATGATAAATCTGGAGTATACATTCCATAATACGACACAAATTTCTTGGGAATAGCACGCAGTTAAGCAGTTTCACCCTGGCAGTCTTACAGAAAGCTCCCTCTGGTCAGCATCGGGTAGAGAGAATCACAGATATCATCTTCAGTAAATGTTAAATAAAAGGCCACAGCCTGTGTGATGCTGTTGAAGCCTTAACTTACATAACAGAAGCCCTGGAGTTGATAGCTGACAAAGCTAAAAAGACAATAACAACAAAAAATGCCATTTTGGTCATTTAGTTGTTTTCTTTTGTCATGTTTGCATGTGTCTACAAATGAACATTTTTCTTAGCAAATTCATACAAAAAAATAAGAAAAATATTAATTATAATGAAAATCCATGCAGAAATAAAATCAAGAAAGGAAAAAAAGACTTGTTTATTTGGAGATCAGTGATTTTCCCACAAGCAAAAAACATAAATGGGACACAACCTTTAATTATGGTGTCAAACTAAATAGATCTAGTACTGGACAATAATCTGATGTGTTTATAAAAAGTTATGTAAAACTTTCAAAATTACAGTTCTAATCCAGCCTTGTTCCAGAAGGCTTCTTAAGAAAATCTGCTTCATAAGACCTACATCTAATTCTGAGACATGAGAAGTAGTCCTAAGCATCAAAAAATACTTTCCTTCATAGAAATATAATAACATTTCTTTTAAATACCTGCAGGGATTGTGTGAGACACTGTATTATTATATTACTGACTCAGGACCAACTCAAGTGTGTGTGTGTGGGGGGGAGAAGCATCAAGTCAAATCTCACAGAGGTGAGATGAGATCATAGGCCACATGGCGGTCCTTGCAGCCTCATGGGACAGCCCCAAAGCCCCCCTGCCTTGTCTGGGAGAGGGCTGCCTTGATTTCAGCTTTCTCCCCCCCACACACAACTTTTTAAGGAAAACTGAATTTTACAAACAGGTGAGTGGGCTCTTTTTACGCTCCCTTCCCCCTCCAGAAAGCCTAAAGACCCCCTCAAGCCCCGAAGCCCCCTTTCACCACTCACAGAGATCCTAGCCCCTCTCAAACTGCCACAGATGAGATCAGAGACCACGTGGCGGTCCTTGCAGCCTCATGGGACAGCCCCAAAGCAGCTGTCAGTCAAAGAGAGCCTGCGAGCTTTCCTGAACCACAACCCCTGGATCCTTTAACCCAGGTTCAGATTTGCTGGCACAATGGGACCACTGCCTCTCATCCTGCCCTGGAGCCCCAGAGTGGCCAGTGGGCTGAGAAGTCCTGAGAGGGATGGCCACAGGAGGCCAGAACACATATAAACAGCACGTGGCCTCCTTTTTTGCTTAAGATCTGTCACCTGGCCATGTGAAAGCTGGACTTCCCCAGGATTTTATGGTGGCAGCTATTATCTTATCTTAATCTCTATTTTTGTCGTTCTTCTTTCTTCTTTCCTTTCTTCTTTCTTTTCTTCTTTCTTTTCTTCTTTCTTCTTTCTTCTCCTCTTCCTCCTCCCATACCTTCTAAAGGTATCAGTAAAATTATCTCTGCAGAAAATTAGTGTATTATATTCTCTTTATACTACCTCTAAGTATAAAAGAACTGAAGGTTCTCCAAAACATTTGGTGCGTACATTTTTTGAGCCTTGTATATTTTTAAAATTAAAACTCCTGCCTGAGCTCATAGCTCCAGGGCTCTGATCTTACAGATTGTTATTTCACCATTTCCCTGGGCAGCCTGTCACTGCATTTTTAGCAGACATCTGGAAGTTGAAGTCCTCCATGAGATTTCTTTCAGCTGCTTCTACGATATTTCATCTGCTGCTTCATCCTTATTTGGTGGCCTGGTACAGACTCCCACCATCTCAGGCACATCCATGGTCTTGGGTTCTCCTCTGGATGAATTATTTATGGCTTTTAAAATAATCAGAAGTTACAGGTCAGACATAGGAATATTTGGGTGAGAGACCACAATACTGGACTGTATGATCAAAAGGGCCCTTCTGACCCTGAATATAATGAATTTATAGGTATTTTGCTTCAAAAAAGAGTAATAGTCAAAATGTTTGTGTCAAAAGTACTTTAGGAATACAATTAGGCTGTAAATTTTAGCCATGAAAGAATTCATAGCAACATGAGTAAATATAGTCAAACGAGCTCCCATAATTAATGGTATGTTCTGAATGAAATATGGCATAATTGTCAGCAGTATTACATCCCATTGCAATTTTCACAGACCTCAGGCGTCTAAAGTAAATATTTAAGTTAAAATTGCATAATGAAAAGTGGGAAGGAGGGAGAGAGGCAAGGAGGGAGGCAGCAAGGCAGAGAGCCAAGGAAGGAAGAAGGGAGGAAGAAAGGGAGAAAGGGGGAGGGAGAGTCCAGCAGTGGACTCAGCTCTCAATTGGTGTTGCTGCTTCCTAGCAAGTATAACTCTGACTGGGCAAGCTGAACCCTCTGTTCAGTTTTGGTCTGAAAACAAGTACATCACCCTAAATCAAAGGCAGATAATTTTACCCAGCCCTGAACTGAAACAGCAGAGAACAACACAAATCCACACGTAGCACTATTGTTAGTTGGGACTATAAGTAACACCGCCGCTCAGCTCAGGCAGGAGATAGCTTTTGCAAGTTATTTTTTTTCTGTGTCCTGGAAGTCCTGTCAGACTTTGGGACATAATGTAGAAGTTACTGTGAACCGAGCCTTTAAACATCTTACCTGAGCAAACAGATAGTGATTGTAGAACCGGCATGGGTTCCAGCCACAGCCTGACCTTTCCATAAAGTCATCTCTGCACAATTTATTTGTGAGGAAACTGTTGCGCCTCACCAGTGTGATTACTGCTCTGATATATAACCTGGAACCAGAGCATTAAAAGACCCAAAAAACCTAAACCAGAGTATTTCAGTAAACAATGTTTTCTTGGGTCTATGATGTCTTTTTTTATCTGATATTTAGGTATCCACAACCAAAACACAGCATGTCAATAATTTTTATCCCAATATGAAGAATACTGAATACGTTACCAGAGCTATTAGACTACGTTACATAACTGGAAAATATAGACATCCTTCCTCAGGCAACCTCCTACCGCCAAAGCTTATTAGTTCTTGTCAATTTGTTTTGGAAAGATACTTCTTTCCAGTCTTTCCCTTTCTTTTATCTTCAACACTAACCAAACTCCAAAGACCAAACTACTAATATCACATTATGAATGCATTATCAAACTGACTTTCTCCAGTTCAGATCTGATTTTGAATTGTTCAAAAAGAATATCATTACTGAAATTTTAAATTCGGTTATTAGCTGAAAGTACTGAAATAGCTTTAAAAAGGAAGAGAAGTTTTCAGCACATTTTAAACACTTTTGCAGCCTACATGAAGGGAAAAGAAAGACCAGAAGGAAAGTGACAGCAAAACTGAATATACATAACTCATCAAAATCGAGAACAGAAGACCAAAGTTTAGGTGATTAAAGGCTAATTAGACAATTAAAATAATTTTAGATATAAACAACAGATTGCATTACTGTGAGCGGCTAGGAAGATTTTGGCTCTTCAGCAGTTCTAGAGCTACAACTGGAAAACAAAAAACCCCAGAGGCAGTAATAGCTGGTATAGAAACTATCCTTCTGTAACGAATCTGAGAAACAGGACAAAAAAGGGTAGGAAATGCCCTGTTCTGCATCTTTTTTCTCATACTTTTATTACTTTTAAACTCTGGAGTCCGCAACTGCCTCCCAATGAAACTCTTGCACCTCGAGAGAGCACCCTGAAGTCAGTCTTGTTCCTCACATATTAAGATAGTGAGATAGGGAGATAGGCATGTTGAAGGACAGGAAAGGACCTGGAAAAGAAGGGAAGAGTTGATGTTTACTGTATTCATTTCTACAGAGTTTTAGATTCCATAATAAGGGCATATTTGAGAAAACTACAGATATTTTTTCACCTTAATCAGAGGCTTATTCAATTTTGTATCAGAATGCTTAAATTCAACTCTAAATCATCTTCAGTACCTTTTCCAGTTTTCATCTACCTTATTTTGGCTTCCCAGTCAGTTACTGAGGATGAAGGCAAATGATGCCTGCATATCTAATAAGCCTAGTCAGTTTTCTGAAGCAAAGAAAGGATCTTGGAGACAGGAATACAAAGGAACAAGGGAGAAATCTGAAGGAGTCTGAATACTAAATAAATAAGAAATAGGAAGGGCAGAGTAGATTATGAAGAGAGATTCCTATAGACCTACTACACCAGGTTGCTCAAAGCCTCATCTGACCTGGCCTTGCCCATATACAAGGGTGAGGAGGCATCCTCATCTTCTCTTAGCAGTCTGTTCCAGCACCTCATCACCCTCACAGTAAATTATTTCTTCCTAATATCTAGTATAAGCCTACCCTCTTTCAGTTTAAAGCCATCCTCTCTGTTCCTCTCACTACAGGCGCATGTAAAAAGTCCGTCTCCAGCTCTTTTGCAGGCCTCTTTCATGTACTGGAAGGTGCTGTAAGGTCTCCTCAGAGCCTTCTCCTCTCCAGGCTGAACAGCCAAAACTCTCTCAGCATGTCTTCTTCACAAAACAACCCCTAGAAATGAGGCATACTTTGCAAAACAGCTGGGATGTTTACAGTTCTTTTTATGAAAAGCAAATTCTTCAACTTGAAGGATTGCTGAAAAGCTCACCAGATGGTGCTTTGTATAACCAGGCTGGATATGGTTAACAGTCAAAATGGCTAGCAGCTTACAGTGAGGTCCTTAAATTTGTACTTTATGTTATTAGCAGAGCATGTAATCAGTGTCACCTTAACTGATTGGATAGCAAAATACTTGTCTGTCATGTTCGCATGCACAGAATCTGTGCCTGCAATACAAATGGTTCTTTCAAAATTCAGGGAATGAGAAGCTGACAATGAAGAACAATGAACAGGCCTGTTTTTTACAGAAGTTAACAGACAAACAGGGACTGAAAAGCTTCCTGCTGTGTCCCAAAAGCCACCTCAACATTTGCAGTGCTCTGGGCTTTTCCCTTTAGGAAAGCCTAAAAGAAGATAGCTGTACCTTGAAACCCCACTCTGTCCAAGAAGGAAATTGCTCATGCTGCATACTGTAGGACTTCAGACATACAATGTGACCTTCCCAACAGAATTACAAAGCAATAGCTGGGAATTCAATCAATAAACTACCAAACTTCCTATAAAACTTGTGCCTTTGAACGTGTAGTGATAGAGGAGTATTATGATGAAGAAATTGTAAAATATAACCTATGCACTAGACAACACAGTCTGTGAGCATTCAGTGTTATGACTGCCTGTTTTTGATGACAGAAACTATCTTTCTCCTGTTAGCCCAGAAGAACCAAAACCAGACAGAATGGAAATGGAACTTTATTCCTTCCTTCAATTCAATTTAAAAGTCAATTAAGTTCAAAGCAATAGATTCAAGATTCCCCCATGGAAATCATTTTAAGACAGGAATGGCAGTGTTCAGTGAATTTGTAGCACAAGAGAGATCAATAACTGAATGAGGTGACAATCTGTGAATGCAATAGGAAAAAAAAGTAAAACAAAAGATGAAACTAAAATCAGTGGTACTTGGAGGAATGGAAAGACAAGTCTGTATGTAGACAGGCCCTCACGCTAAGCCACATGAATTTCACTGGAGCTAGAAGCATTCCCTTATGTTAACCATTGTAACACTGAGAAACTATGTACACACAGATATGGAAGAAAAGGAGGTCTGGAAGTGGCAGCTCAAGCAATGTGAAAATAAAAAAATAAAATTGTACATAAAACAGTTAGATGCCCCAAAGGAAAGAACAGGTTATAGCCTAAGCCAAACAAAATTATTTGACAATAGAGAATCTTCAAACAAAATAGAAACACTAAATCCGGCTTTTTAAGTTTTTTCACTTAGAAACTGTTTACATGTTAAATTAATTTGAAGAAAATGTATTTTTCATTTAATATACAAAACCATGCAGGCATACACCACCATTTCTAAAAAATTAGCAGTCACAAAATCTTTTTGAAGCATGGTTTTCTTACAACTACAGAACATGTGCTATTTTTTACTTTATATGAATGACTGATTGTGTTCAATATATCCTGAGAAAACATCTATAATATACATCTAACTAAAGAAATAATACAGATATGCTTGCATATGGTAAACACCTTCAGATTTATAGGAACTATGTTGCATTTTTGCTCATATACTTCACATGTCTTTATTTTTCACATTAATTATAAACTTGTTTGAAAATGACAAAATCATTTCATGGGATGACAATAAACTTCACAGCCAATGTTTAATTGCATCATAAAACCAAACGTAAAAAGGTTGAAGAATTTTCATAATAAATCTTAGAATTATAGTTCTGAATCTTACTTTAATGAACATAATTAAATCTAGTAGCTTCTTTTAGAAATACTATACTTCAGCTGAAAAAAGAGCATAATCTGATGTTTATAAGTACTTCAGACAGTACTATGTCTGCGTTAAAACCAAATGACAGCAAAAATGCATCCCATTTCAGAAGTATCATTAGCTTGTGTTCCTGGCCAAATTCCAGTTTAGAGTTTACATTCTTTTTTATGTCTTTCAATATACCAAAAAAACCTTAAAGGCATATGTGTCACTCATATTTATAGCTGATATACCTGTCTTGTATTGTCTCTTTGTGCAGTCATAAATTGAATCTGGACTGGTGGGTTTTTCCCCTCTCTTTACCTAGGACAAAAAGATTAAAATAATCTATGCAAAAGAACTTCCACATGCATATACATAAACATACACTTGACTTTATACCGGACTTCATACTTTTCTTTCCTTACCAGGAAGAGCAACTAAATGAAGTATTCTCTCTGCTCTATAACTTTTTTTATCTGAGCATCGTGCTATGGCACATTTTGTACTACCATGACATCTCTTCTTGTGCTAGTCTGGGCTGGCTTCCCACTTTGCAGGGTCAGGAAGCCCATGACAGTATGTTGTACCATGCCAGTGTATGTAAACCTGAGGTTTCTCCTAAAGAAGCCTCTGGCTATGAGTAACAGCCCATCATATAATCCACCATACAGTTGTGTTCCCACCATGTGGCCTATATTGGGGAAGAGGAGAAATCTGTAGTTTACACTTTTTCATACAATATATTCTATTTAAGTGAGGTAACATGAAAAAAACACAGTGTGGGGGGAGATGAGGCGATACCATTGAAATTGTGTGATGCTCCCTAATGATCAAATCTTATGAGGTGATGAATAATTCAAGTTCATTTTTGCTCAAGTCAAATGCAAGTTGCTCATATTCTGTACAGAACTGGGTTCTTAGTGGTCTTATTGGGTCTCCATTATGGACTGCTGTCTCTGATGAATTAATCAGAGCACTGTAAAACAATTCTAGTGCTTCTTGATTATCAAATAAGGCATGCATACTACTAAACTAAAATGAATTCACAGAAACAGGCAAAAGTCAATAAAAAAGTTTTAGTCAAACTGCTGTTTTTGTCACCACAATCAAGAAAAAAATAACCTGACTCTACAAACAGCATGAAGAACATATCTTGAAAACACATGCTTAAAACTAACCATGTACAAAGAAATTCAACAGCCCCACATATGGATTATGTTATAATCACAAGATTAGAATGTTTTAACAGTTAATGATCACAGACTCTTGCAGGGTTTTGATGACGTTGCCTTTATATACTGCCTGTGCTACTTGCTTCATTTTTATGTTGGGTTTTTTGTTTGTTTGGTTGGGGTTTTTTTCAGAATGGAGAGTATTATCTGCATTTAAATAATAGGCAAAAAAAAAAGACAAAAATATCAGTTTGGCCATAATAATACAATGAATATTTTTTCTGGCTGTATTACAATGCAGAGGTCATGACTACTGTTCCACACAACCCAGTAGTACTTTCTAACACAATGGATAATATCTAATGCATGTTAAACATCAACATGTTGCAAAAGATTCAAACCTAGAAATTTTTGTCTTCCATTATGATCATGAGTCATGCGAACTGTGCAATTCATTTGCTTAAATAGTGTAAATTTAAGACATTGAATTTTCCACATAAGTCTTACATGATTGTATATCCATCAGGACAGCCACCTTTGTTTTGCAGGAAAACAGACATACTGTAAAATTAACTATATCTTATCAGGAAGGGCACTTCTGCAATAGCACTTTTATTGTGTCCTTTAATTTTGCATTTCCTTTCTTTACTCAACCACAAATAACCTCTAATTCCCAACTTACTGGTGTAGTAGTGCAGCCAAGAGACTACTAAATGAAGAGTTTGTGATCCACATGCTCAGTTCCTTCTCACATTATATAGACTTCACACCTACGAACACTTATTAATCAGTTATGGCAGAATGTTCATAATTATGCTAGTATATGCCTCTGGACCACGAATAATGTGCGACTGCTCTTTGCAATAATTGGTCTATCTAAAAATAATCTGGGCATAGTTAAGTAAAGTGCATATTTTCACTACATATTCAGTCATAATTATATGCAATAGTTCATTGTCCACTTAAAATATTATATGCACTTGTTTGGAAACTGTCTTTATTGAAGTAAGGGCTTCTCTAAGTACACATTCTGAATTTGACTGCTACAGTAACCAATTAACCTGTGTTGCAAGACTCAGTAGAAGTGCTGGAAGACTTTGAGCTAGGGATGGCATGCTGCATAGTGTGCCATGATCCACATGGAACAGTTTGTGCCATGCTCTGGCAGGAGTTCTCAGAATCAAATAGAATATAACATTGTTATAATATCTTCCATAGTTTCCATTACTCAGTAAATTAGTTTACCCGTTATGAGTGATAGTGCTTTTCTTACTGAGATCCTAAATAGAACCAACACCTGCTTACTACAGAATAATTAGAAATAAGTGTTAAATAAAATAAGTGTTGAATGAAAACAGATATAAGTATAAAAAGGTCACGATCAGACCCCAAAACAATCTGCTTTTGTTGCTGTTGTGACTTGCAGTCCTTATTTCAAAAAGCCACATAAGTAACAGGAAGTTATGTTTTATGTTTGTGTTCTTGGATATGCAATAGGGTTATTTTTTGAGTTCTACCCTGAGGAAATATATATTTAATTGCTGTTGTTCTTCAATTGCAGAACTTGATATAGATACCAAATATTGAAATCTTAAACATTATCTACCCAATACTAAACTAGTAGAAGGTCCCAGTCACAGGATTCTGCTCTAAGTGAACTAGCCTCTCCAAAGTTTTGCAGCCAACTTTAAAAAAAATATCTGAATTGTTCTGAATTTAACTTTTACTATCCTTGACTGTATCAGTTTTTTATTTAACCAGCATTTAATACCTTAAGCAGTCTAAAAAGAAAACCTCAAAACAGAGCCAGAGAACATAGGAGGCGCACACATAATACTGGACAATTTTCAATTTTCTTTTTTTTTTTTTTCATGCCTTGTATGCCATTACCAAAAAAGTTTTCATAAGCATAAATTAGAATAAAAATTATAAACCATAAACCTCTACCTCAGTATGTCAGATGACATACTAAGATCTTGTCTGAACTTTGAACCATGTTAATCCTTACTTACATTTATATATGCTGCAATTTACTTTAAACATGTTATTCAAAACATCCTACAGAATTTACAGTATTGCTCTTCTTTGTGAATAAAACCAGTATACCATTTATGCTAATAGCAAAAAGAAGGCTAATACATTTCATTTACCCATTAATTACTGAATTCTTTAGTCAAATAAGACATATCCTGTACCCAGTTCAGTCAACACATTTTTCTCTTGATGGAAGGGTATGTTAGATATTTTCAAAGACTTAAAAGAACATTTATCCAGGCTCCCCCTCTACCTGCAACAGTGCAAGCTATTTCTTACTAAACATAAGCAAGACAGATAAATCTCACTTAGTAATTTCTCAACTATTACAACACTACCATTAGCAACCTAACACGTCAAAATATGTGGCAGTCACTTCTGCCTTAATGAAGTCATATGGACAAAGCTTAACTGAACCATGCACTCAACAGTGTAACTCAGTTACATTAACAGTTATTCTTAGGTCAGTCAGCTGGGTTTTTTTTTCTGGTTGAACTCAAAACCATATCACTTCTCAGAAGAGGTAAAGCAGAACACGGCCATCCTAACAATAAGAGGTCAGTGAGAAAAGGAGATGGAGAAAGAGTCAAAATGTGAGACTTGGAAAATCAGACCTATTTCTGCCTGCTGATCCTGAATGCAAAACTGACTGGGGTATATTTCCCTTCATTGGTCAAACAACATTGACTGCTCCCACAATTCCCAATAAGAAAGTTAACTTCCCAAGGCTCTTGCAGAAAAAAAAGCAAGAGAGGCTGTTTTGCTCCACTAAGAATCTGCTCATGTCAATCACTCTGACAGATTGCTCTAGTCAGATTAGCGTATCTACCAAACTGGACACAAAGATTTTCACCATTCATAGTGGAGCTGTGGACTTGTACTGAATCATTAGCTGCAAAAGACTGATCTGCATAGCTGGACTACAGATTTTAGCTGGATTGGATTTCTTTTTTACTTGTTTCATGTAAAGAATATATATAAAAAATTACTATCATAAATTGGCTGCAAGTAAACCCATTAATAAATTTACATATCAATCTAATAATAAAGTTGAACACAAGTAGATAATAAAATACAACAATAATATTAACCCCATAAGCTACTACTACGACTTGAGGAAAGCTACAGCGTCTGGCATCTGTTTGTTCTTCAGGTTGTCATATATTAAAGAGAACCTGTAGACACATGTGAGGGGTTAAAATACAAAATATCCTTGCTTGCACAGAGTGCACCACCACATATCTTTTTATTCTAATCTGCAGAGGGACAAAGGAAGGCAGTTATTCTTAAACCATAAGAAATAGTTATGAAGTAAGATGCTGTGAGATTAATCAAACTTGCCACAGCTCTCTAAGATTTGGGCTCTATACTCAAAAGAAATCTCCATCTGTCTCACACTAACCCTTCTCATGTATATAGAATAAGGTAGGTAGAATTGTAGCTGCAGTCTCCAGGCACAAGGCTGAGTTTAAACCTAATATTAGAAGAAAATGCTTAAATTGAATTTGCCAAGTATTACCAAAACTATTTTGCAGATACAAAGTGTATGTGATTTTGCTTTCACTGAATTTGCAGCTTTTCAGTGTGTTCTCACAAACTTTCAAGCAGCTGAATATAGACTGCTGACTAGTCAATAAATGCTTATCCTGAATCATGCTGGATAATGGAATTAAAATTGTATTTATCTCTGAAGGTTGCTGATTCTATTTTAGACCTCAAGAAGGTTTGAAAAGCCCTTTTTCCTCACTCTATCCATTACGTAAATTAAAAAAAAGCTCTGGGCGTGTATCTCAGTCCTAATTGCCATTTTTAAAAAGTTAGCAAATCTCCAAATTTTTTAGTAAGAGAAGCTGGAAAATTACCTATTTAGCCTTTCAGGAACAATAAAACAAATAACATAAAATACAATCTTTTTCATCCCAGTTTTTCTAAACTGCAAAATGACCTCATGACTTTCAGCATGATGACGAGTGATCGTCTGGCGAGATACCAAACTGGCAAGTAGAAATTCTGGCCAGCTGGCCAAGTAAATGGCTGGCTTCTGACAGCAAATCTGCTGCCCAGCTCCAAGCTTCCTGACTGTTTCGCCATTCTCCCGCTGGCCAAATGCCTTGTCTTTTTCCTGGCTGCTTGATTTGTGCTCTGGATGGCTGGCTGGTAGGGCAGCTTGAGCTTGCTCTCCCGCTCCCCAGGTGCCCAGGCACCCATCTGGTGTTCAGGATCTGCAACAGAGAGGTGGGCCAAAATGGGCTATTAGCCTTTGCCAGAGATTCCAGACTGCTGACATTTAGTTCCAACATAAAACAAACCAAAGACTCCACAACTAAGGATCGCCTGTAAAGGAGCAATTCCCTTTTTCCTCTCATCAGCCTAAACAGCACAGAGAGAGATTGCAGTGCTTTGTCTATTTTCAGTAGTACCCTAGTCCATGCAAAGTTCAGTAGGATCTTCTTTGGAATAAGACAACACTAGATTGAAGTACAGGTATGTGGTGGTTTGACCCACCTTTTAGCATTCAGGGGGCAGGTTCAATAAAGGTGACGGAAAACTGAATAGAATGGTCAGCAGGAGAACAATTTATTGGAATTTGAATTAGAGAGGTAGGGTAACCTGTAGGAGACCCCAGAATTACACTGAGGGACCCCCAACACGCAAGGAGAAAAAAAAAACAACACACAAAAAGGAAAAAAAAAACACACA
>VXBA01005015.1:8559-40477 GCA_013399895.1 Serilophus lunatus
GGCCCGTCTCGCCCCGGCCCCCCTGACCCCGCCGCCGCCGGCGCCTCCCGCTGTGGCCGGAGCAGGCAGCCCATGCCCCGCGCCCCTCAGTGCGGCTCGTCGGGCGCGGTGCCGCTGGCCCGGCGCGCTGCGGCTGCGTCTGTGGGACGGGCCGGCCCCGGGCGCATCCTTTCCCTCGGAGCCGCGGCGAGCAGCGGGATTCGCCCACAATGCACCGCGCACCGCACAGCCAGCATCAGCCTGACATCACCCGCGGGCCGCCCCCGCCCGGCCGGGACCGCCCCGGGACCGCCCCGCCGCCTCCCGCAACCGGCACCGGGCACCGTGCTGGCGGCACATGGGGCTGGGCACTGCAGTGCGTAGGGGCACTGGATGCTGGGCAGCGCACCGGCGCGGTACTGAGCCGTGCCCAGGCCTGGGACCGGGACAGGCACGGCACTACTCCGCCCTGGAACCAGAAACGGCTCCAGCACGGCACTGCCTCGCCCTGGAACCGGGAACGGCACCACCGGCACTGTCGGCGCGATCACAGGCCCTGCCAGGGCTGTCTCTAATCTACACTGCTGGGATCAGCACTGGCATCACCAGCGTGCCCCTTGGCACTGCACTGCTCGGGGACTGGGACCACCACTGGCTCTATCTGCACAGGTCCGGGGGACTGCACTGTTGGGACCAAGGCCAGAGTCACCATATCTCCTTGAGACCGGGCTGCATTGCACTGTGACTGGGGGAGTCAGCCCTAGCAAGTGCTGGCCTGCAGTTTTTTACTCCAGTGTGCTGGCACCAGGGTCAGCAAGGGACTGGTGCACTATGCTGCGCTGCAAATACCAGCACAGTACTGGGACCAGCACCCTCAGCATTGGCCCAGATACTGCACCATCAGGAACAGCACTGTTTCCCATCTACACAGACCTTGCCCTGCCAGGGCTGGGAATAGGCTGAGCAGCTCACAGCTGGGTCAAGCAGCAGTGCTACCAAAACTGCACCACACATAGAAACGGCTCACAGAAGTGAGCCTCTCCATGCATGCAGCCGAGCAGTGTGCCTGTCCTCATTTCCCCCCAGAGGTGCACAGCTGTACTCCTGCTCCAAAGATGTGCCATTCTCCATGCTCCAGCTCACTGCAACTCATATTGTACTCGAACCACAGATAAGCACGTGGCTCCTACAGATGTGCTGTGCAGTGTGCATGGCTGTGTTTTCTTGTTCCCTTTCAAGCCATATGTGCGCTGCAAGTCACCAATATTCCTAGCTGGACTTCAGACCTATTCCCCAAACTATGGATGTACACTGTCCCATGCCTTATATATGTTCACAAAACACACTTCAAGGGACACTGCTTCCAGCTCCCTCTGCCCAAAGACCTGCAACACACCAGTGCCTTCTCTCTGTCCCCACCAGAGTAACCCAACCTGATGCTGATCCATAGATGGAGGTTTCTGTTTAATCTCATGCACGAGATGTCACACCAGCTTCCACAGGGCTGCAGTGCTACCCAATACCTTGTGGACATATTTTCTAGCCAGGATTTTCCCCACCACCAAAGCAGTCTCTTGGGGCCAGAGTGGTAACACAGGGGATATGTTTGACATACCTGCAGGAGTGCTTGGTATGATCCACCAGGCAGATCCACATAACCATGGCCCCCCCTAGCCACTTAGACCAGGGAGAACAGGGCTACCAGTCCTCCAGGACTTTCCTCCACTGGCTGGAGGTGGTCCTAGATGCCCTACACTGAGGGCTTGCTCAGTGGAAGCATTCTACAGAGACTTCAGTGAATCCCCAGCCCTGTAGCAGCTCATCCTGCAGGTCCCAGGGTGTAACATAACCCTTCACAGGCAGTTGCACTCTCATGCCCAGGTGCCTGTCTTTCCAGGTGAATGATTGAGAGATGATTGGCTGTTGCCACGTGAGATCTCTGTGCTGCAAGCCAAGACCTCATCACTTGTACTCCAAAACACTGGCTGATGGTCCTCAGTTTGAAAGGCAAGGAAAGCAGGGAAAACAAAAGACTGTCTTATATTCTTCTGGGTGCCATTCAGACCTTTTTTTCAGAGTGCCGATGGAGCAGTGAGCAGAGACCCAGCAGCAGAGTTGAACTGGAAGACACTGTCATGGTCCCAAGTACATTAATAAGCCTTAATGGCCCTTACCAGCCTCACCAAGGGCTCTGCAGATATCCTGCCCATGGGCTTATGAGCTCCATTTCTCTTCAGTCCCAGCCTGAGCAATGCTGTGCTGATCTCCAGCCATAGCTGTACCTATCCATGTATCTGGACCTGTGGATAGACATCCTGGATTGAGCTTAAAACTGTTTTTGTCATTGTGGGTCTGTCTAGGAATCACTGGTCAGTGTCTGAGCCAGGCTACAACCACTGTGCCTCATCCTGGTCTGCAGATTGACCACCTGGCATGATTTACCACCCTCTCATCACCACAAACTTGCCTGGTGACTCAAGCTCTTGGTTGAACCTTCCTGCCACTGCTGCATCCAACTGGGCCGTGGCTGGGAAAAGCCTTGCCTTGGTGGCAGGGCTATCTTCAGAATTAGGACAGGGATTAGTCTAGGCCTATTTGTAGGATCTCCAGGGGCGATTAGACCCTCCACCTCTGTCTCTCCACCTTTCTCCTTGGAACGTGGTTTTTATTTCAATCACATTTATGTTGCAACCTGTGTCTCTGACCTTAACTGAAAGGAGAGGGCAATACCAGTTTATGAGCTGAAATGGAGGTCAAGTGAGAACAGGAGGCTTCCTAACCTCCTCAGTTGTTTCTACCAGGCAACTGCCTATGAGAGGGTCTCTGCTAAATGTGAACACCGAGCCCCTCAGCCCAAGCTGGAGGGGATGGAAGGATTTGATGCTGGAGCCTTCAGTTCACCTTCAGGTTAGGCAGCACTTGGTGCTGCCCAACATGAAGCCAGTGTGGTGTAGAGGACTTTCTGGAAAAAAGCACATAGCAAAAACAGTGCAGACTGCTGGTGCAGGAGAAGAGCCAAATGGGGAGGGAGGTTCAGGTTTGAACACTATCAGCAACAGCATTGAATGCCCTTGGTTCGAAATCCAGCCTTAAGCAGAAAACTCTTGAGGATGGGACAGCTTATGGCCTGGTCAGATGAATGACAAGTACAACGAAGACTTATAAACACAAGCAGGGAAGCATACCCAGAAAAAGGAGTGATCTAGGTATTGGGCTCTGAGCAACGCCACTGAAGCATTAATTCTCTAATGTCAAACATGAAATTAATTCATGGACCCTGAACAGACAGCCTAGAGTAGCACCAGACACCTCTATGCCAAACCCTACAGGGTGCTTCTTGCACCATGCAGCACCACTGTGTGCGTGGCAGCCATGCCCTCTGCCATGCATTGAAACCAGATGTTGCACAGCAGGGACGGGTGCTCTCCTCTTGGTGCAGGGCTGGTTCTGCACCTTGGTCCTGGCAGGCACCATGTGCTGCATCTGCCTCTCTGCTCAGCTGGGCACTGGGTCTCCACCAGCCCTATCACTAATTTATATCATGCATCTTGAAACATTCTTGGAGGAGAAAGGTATTTTTGTTCATTATTTTTCAACACTTTTAAGTGTTGTTTATACTGTGTACAATGAATACAAACCTTGCAGCCAATTTAATGGAAACATGTCCAATCTCATGAGTTAGGTGTTTTCAAGATGGTACAGTAATGTTAGAGATGTTTTTGAGTCCTTTTACATCTGTATAAAAGCACTTTAGTTATCCAGATATTTCTAATTATTGCTTTTCTTCCCTATCCCTTACTGGGCATTTATTACTCATTCATAAATGGAAGTGCAGCACTTCTATATTTTTAATGCAGTTTAGATGGTTATTTCAGGTATGGCCAGATGTGAGCAGATCTGACAAAGATTCATGTCCTAGATTAGCTCAAATACTCTTGTCCTTCAAACCTGCTGTAGTTCCTGTTGCTTTGGACCCAAGATCCATGCTGATCTGTGCCACTGAGTGTTATGGGTTAAATGGGGAAGGGGGGGGGGTTCTTTTAAAGGTTTTTTTCCTTTTTCCTGAGAGAGAGGAACAGGCGGGTGGCTGAACCCCCGTCCCAGCGCCCCGCAGGGTGCGTCAGGGCCACGTAGGGCTGGCCCATGCTTGCCACTGTGGTGGAGCTGGGATGGGAGTGGCGGTGCCGCTGGGCATGGCTTGCTGTGCTGGTTCCCATGGCGGGCAGCTGCTACTCCCCTGTGGCCCCTCCTCCCCCGCTGGGAGTGGGGAGGCTGTGAGGCCGAGGTGGGACAGCAGTGGCAGGAGGCGGGCCGGCAGCTTGGAGGGAGTGGGGATGGGGGGGGCAGTGCTGGGGCAGTGCTGGTGCTGCAGCCTCCCCCGGGTGCACTACTTCTCAGAATGACAGTGGTGGCCTGGCACACTGGAACCACAGAACTACAAGGCTTTAGTGGACACGGGAGCCAAATGCGCCTTTATAACATCGGGACATGTAGGGGCTGAATCAATTTCAATTGCTGGGATGACCGAAGGCTCCCAAGAATTGACTTTGGTGGAGGCAGAAATGAACCTGACTGGAAGAGGTGCAAAGGCATTGTGACTGGCCCAAATGCCCCATGCATTCTGGGCATCACCTACTTGAGGACTGAGTATTTCAAAGACCCAAAAGGTTACAGATGGGCATTTGGAATTGCAGCCATGGAGACAGATGAGGTCATGCAGTTGAGTGCTTTGCCTGGCCTCTCGGAGAAACCTTCCATTGTGGGGCAGCTGAAAGTGGAAGAGCAGCAAGTGCCAATTGCCACCAAGACTGCGCACTGCAGGCAATACCGCACCAACACAGATGCTGTGATCCCCATACACAAGATGATCTGGGAGCTGGAGAGCCAAGAGGTGGTGAGTAAGACCCACTCACACACTCTGGAAGCTGCCCGAAGCTTCCAGGAGTGGAAAGTTACTGCCCCTCTCCCCCAGGAGAGAACAAAGGGATAATTGACAACTACAGCAACCAACCAGGCAGCTGAGCCCATGTATGGTCAGAGCCAATGAGTGTGTAAGCTTTGTTTAAACCAGCCAATGATGAAATTGAGCGCAGTGTTTAAATTGCCTATAAAAGACAGCTCTGAATAAACTCAGGGAGAATTAAGCCTTGAACCTGGTCACCACCACAGAGTCATGTCTCTCTGATCTGCCAATAACTCAGTTTGTGAGACAGTAGGACATGACAACCACTGACATTGCTAATGCGTTCTTCTTTATCCCCTTAGCAGCGCCATGCAGACTGCAGTTTGCATTTACCTGGAGAGGTGTACAGTACATGTGGAACTGTTTGCTGCAGGGGTGGAAACATAGCCCCACCCTTAGCCACAGACTGATCCAGGCAATGCTTGAGAAAGGTAATGCTCCAGAACATCTCCAATATATTGATGATATTGTCGTATGTTGAAGAAGTTTTTGAGAAGGGAGAGAAGATCATTAAAATTCTCTTGGATGCTGGTTTTGCCATCAAGCGGAGCAAAGTTAAAGGACCTACCAGAAAGATCTAGTTCCTTGGAGTGAAGTGGCAGGATGGATGCTGTCAGATCCCCACAGAGGTAATCAACAAAATCATAGACATGTCTTCATCAACAAACAAGAAAGAGATCCAATCATTCCTAGGTGCCATCGGTTTCTAGAGGATGCATATTCCCAAGTATAGCCAGATTGTCAGCCCTCTCTACATGCTGATTGGGAAGAAGACCAAGTTCCAGTGGGGCCCTGAACAATAGCAAACCTTTGAGCAGATCAAGCACAAAATTGCTTACATGGTAGCACTTGGACTAGTTAGGATGGAGCCAGATATTAAAAACATGTTGTATTCTGCAGCCAGGGATGGTGTCATTTCCTGGAGCCTCTGACAGAAGGTGCCTGGTTAGATGCAAGGCTGACCACTTGGATTCTGGAGTTGAGACTACTGAGGATCAAAAGCCAGTTACACTCCGACTGAGAAAGAAATCCTCGCAGCCTACGAAGGGATCCAAGCGGCCTCAGAAGTAATAGGCACAGAGATGCAGCTCCTCTTGGCACTCTGACTACAAGTCTTGGGGTGGATGTTCAAGGGGAAGACCCTTTCCACTCACCATGCCAATGATGCCACCTGGAGCAAATTGATTGCCTTGATCACACAACACGCTTGAATTGGAAGCCCAAGCCTCCCTGGAATTCTGGAAATAATTACAAACTGGCCCGAAGGTGGGAGTTTCAATCTGACTGATGACAAGGAGGAAGAGAAAGTGACCTATGCTGAAGAAGCTCTGCCATACAACCAGCTGCCGGACGATAAGAAATGTTACGCCCTTTTCAGTGGTGGTTCCTGTCACCTCAAAGGGATGAACCAAAGGTGGAAAGGAGCTGTCTGGAGTCCAACTCGACGAGTTGTGGAAAACGTTGATGGAGAAGGTGAGTCGAGCCAGTTTGCTGAACTGAAAGTTGTGCAACTGGCTCTAGACACAGCAGAGAGAGAGAAATGGCCAAGACTCTATCTCTACACCGACTCCTGGATGGTAGCCAATGCGATGTGGGGATGGCTGGACCGCTGAAAGAAGACCAAATGGCAATGTAGGCGCAAACCCATCTGGGTAGCCTACATATGGAAGAATCAGAACGGAGAAACTACTTGTCAGTTTTTGGCACGTGGATGCCTATATTCCCAAAGGCTGGGCCAATGAAGAAAGTGTTAACAACAGCCAAGCAGATAGGTTGGCTTACATCAAAGTGTAGAAAGATATAACAGGCTTCTGACAGACACCTTGAAGGCATTGCATGGAGGGACTTACAGGAATTGTGACCAGCAGCTAGCCAGAAATACTTGGCTAGTCAATATGGGAGGTTCCATCAATAGACCTGCCCCTGCCCAGTCTGAGTCCTTCCACACCACAGACGGTGATAGAGTCCTGATGGCTCATATGAGAAGCCTGCTAGGAAAATCAGTTTAGGTGAACCCTGCCCCAAACAAAGATAAACTCATTCATGGGACTGTCTTTGCCCAAGGACCTGGATGTACATAGTGGGCAATGGAGAGACTGAGTGTGTACCTCAGGGTGACATCATCCCCGCATAGGAGCACACATGCTGTGCAGTACCCTTGAGTGTCCACAATTCGCCTGTTTGCATATACATTTGTATATGTTAAAGTATATAGTTCAAAGTTTACTTTTAATGCATGGTTCTAGGTTAGCGGAAAAAAGTTTTAGGGATGGATAATGTTATAGGTTTGATAGGGGGAGGGGGGGAGTTGTCTTTTAAAACTTTCTTTGCTTTTTCCTGAGAGAGGAGAATAGGTGGATGGCTGGATCCCTGTCCCAGCTGATGGCGAAGCAGCCCGCTGGGTGCAGGCGAAAGCAGCTGAACCCCTGTCCCAGCACCCTGCGTGGTGTGGTGGGGTCACGCTCAGCCAGCCCATGCTAACAAACGTAGCAGAGCTGGGCCGGGAGTGGTCGTGTCGCTGGGCACGGCTTGCTGCATTGGTGCCCATGGTGGGAGACCACTGCACCCCTGCGGCTCCACCCCCCCCGGGAGCGGGGAGCTTGCGGGGCCAGGATGGGACAGCGGTGGCAGGAGGTGCGCCTGTGGGCTGGAGTGGGGCAATGGTGGGGCAGCATTGGTGCTGCAGCTTCCATCCGAGCCACTGCTCAGAATGACAGTGGTGGTGGCAGCCGGTGTGCGGGGTGTCAGGTGTGGCGCTGGCCGCCCAGGGCCGCAGCTGGGGGTGTCACCCATGGCTGGTGCCACAGCACGAGGTGGCCCCACGGCCGTGGGCGCAACAGCTGCTCTGGCCACCCTGTGAGCGGTGCCACTGGCCTCTAGGTCCCCTCCAGGCTCTCTGTGGTGCTGGCAGGGCGGCACACGGCACCGGCAGCCCCTCCCGACGTGGCCAGCTGAGTACTGCCCCCTGAGCGTTTTGGCCTTGTGGTGAAGTCTCGGAGAAGGGGGTGATGATCAGTGCCACCATCCAGTGGAGAGGTGGTGCACACTGGAAGGGGGCCACGAGAAAACCTGAGAACACGCACCCTATAAAAATGTCAGGAACAGACATTCTGTCCTCTTTTCAGCTCCCTTGCGGTGCGGGCAGAGGCATGGCTCCCTCTTCTCAGCTTGCTCCTTTGGCATGAGCAGCAGCACAGTGTCATCACAGCTCTCATTTGGCGTGGGCAGCAGCGTGGCATGACTGGAGCTTGAGCAGTGCTGGCAGGGAACAACAGCAGCAGCGAGAGTCATGGTATCTCCTCCCCTTGGGTCCCCGGGGTACTTTTCACTGTCGTATTTTCCAGCAGTTCCAGAGTGGGACTGATGTGCCCCCTGGGAGCCTCCACTGGCATCAAGACCTTTCAGTCCTACCACATTTGCCTGGGCTGAATCTTTGTCTGTGACAAAGTGCTGGGCGTGGGCTGCTGATTTCCAGTGATAATGCATTTCCCACACAAGGCAATGCCCATAGACTGTGTTTCACAGGTGCAGCTCATGTGCCCCTGGGGGACCCCACTGGCATCAAGACCTTTCATTTCTGCCACCTTTTGCCTGGGGGGAATCTTCATCTGCGTTGGTTTTGGGAGTTTTACTCCCATTGCCAGGCGTGGGCTGCTGATTTGCAGTGATAATGCATTTCCCCTTGAGGGGAACATTCATAGCCTGGGTTTCACAGGTGCAGCTGACATGCCCACTGAGGGGGCTCCACTGGCATCAAGACCTTTCAGTCCTGACACCTTTTGCCTGGGGGGAATCTTCATCCGTATTCAATTTTGGGAGTCTCCTTGCCAGTGCTGGGCATGGTCTGCTGGTGTCAAGTGACAATGCATTTCTGCTGGAGGGGAACGCCCATTGCCTGGGTGTGTCAAGTTCATCTGATGTGTCCCCTGGAGGAAACCGCTGTCATCCAGACCATTCAGTCCTTACACCTTTTGCACAGGGGGAATCTTCATCTGAGTTCAATTTTGGGAGTCTCACTTCCAGTGCCGGGCGTGGGCTGCTGATTTCCAGTGATAATGCATTTCCCCCGCAGGGCAACGAGCATAGTCTGTTTCACAGGTGCAGCTGATGTTGCCCCGGGGGGAATCCACTGGCATCAAGATCTTTCATATCTGCCAACTTTTGCCTGGGGGCAATCTTCGTCCGTTTTCAATTTTGGGAGCCTGGCTCCCAATGCTGGGCATGGGCTTCTGATTTCCAGCGATAATGCATTTCCCCTGGAGGGGAACGCCCATGGCATTGGAATCTCAGTCCCAGTGCTGGGCGTAGGCTGCTGATTTCAACTGATAATTCATTTTCCACACAGGGCAACTCCCACAGACTGTGTTTCACGGCTGCAGCCGATGTTGCCCCTGGGGGACTCCACTGGCATCAAGACCTTTCAGTCCTGACACCTTTTGCCTGGGGGGAATCTTTGTCGTGTTCAGTTGTGGGAGTCTCAATCCTAGTGCTGGGTGTGGGCTGCTGATTTCCTGTGATAATGCATTTCCCCCTGAGGGGAGACCCTAGAGCCTGGGTTTCTTTGTTGCAGCTGATATGCCCCTTGAGGACTCCACTGGCTACCAGACCTTTCAGTACTGCCATCTTTTGACTGGGGGGAATCTTCTTCCGTTTTCAGTTTTGGGAGTCTCACTCCCAGTGCTGGATGTAGGCTGCTGTTTTCCAGAGATAATGCATTTCTCCCGCAGGGCAAGGCCCATAGGCTGGGTTTCATAGGTGCAGCTGATGTGCCCCCTTGAGGACTCCACTGACATCAGGACTTTCAGTCCTGACACCTTTTGCCTGGGGGAAATTTTCGTCCGTGTTCAGTTTTGGGAGTCTCACTCCCTTTGCAGGGTATGGGCTGCTGATTTCCAGTGATAATGCATTTCCCCATCAGGGAAACGACCATAGTCTGTGTTTCACAGTTGAAGCTGATGTGCCCTGTTGGGACTCCACTGCCATCAAGACCTTTCTGTCCTGCCATCTTTTGCCTGGGAGGAATCTTCCCCCGTGTTCAATTTTGGGAGTCTCACTCCCAGTGCCGGGTGTGGTCTGCTGATATCCAGTGATAATGCATTTCCCCCGCAGGGCAACGAGCATAGTCTCTGTTTCACAGGTGCAGATGATGTTGCCCCAGGGGGAATCCACTGGCATCAAGATCTTTCATATCTGCCAACTTTTGCCTGGGGGGAATCTTCGTCCGTGTTCAGTTTTGGGAGTCTCACTCCCAATGCTGGGCATGGACTTCTGATTTCCAGTGATAATACATTTCCCCTGGAGGGGAATGACTATAGCCTGGGTTTCACAGGTGCAGCTGACATGCCCACTGGGGGGCTCCACTGGCATCAAGACCTTTCATTCCTGACACCTGTTGCCTGGGGAGAATCTTCGTCCGTGTTCAATTTTGGGAATCTCACTCCCAGTGCTGGGCATGGTCTGCTGATTTCCACTGATAATGCGTTTCATCATGAAGGAAACGACCATAGTCACAGCAAGGTGCTGCCCCACGAGCCTGGCCAACAAGGTTTGAGCACCTGCAGTGTTCCTAAGGGGGCGAGGCAAAGTGGCGCCCCAAGGGTTTTTTCAGGATGCCCAGTGAAGGGGAGCCCGGAGCTCTGAATCCACAGACCTGCTCAGCTGGGTGCTACCCCACGAGTCTGACTAGCAAAGTTCGAGCACCTGCAGAGTTGCTAAGGGTTTGAACAAGAGTGGCACCCAAAGGGTGACATCGAAGGGCTCATTGAAGGGGAGATTTGAGGTCTAAATCCACCGTACCACACAGCTAGGTGCTGCACCACGAATCCGCGCAGCAAGGTTTGAGATGCTGCAGTGTTCCTCATGGGGCAAACCAGAGAGGCTCCCAAAGATGCTGTCAGGAGGCCCAGTTAAGGGGAGCCCAGAGCTCCGAATCCGCGCTGCTGCACAGCTAGGCGCTGCCCGACGAGTCTGACCAGCAAGGTTCAACCACCTGCAGTGTTCCTCAAGGGGTGAACCAGAGTGGCTCCCAAAGGTTGCTGTCAGGGGGCCCAGTGAAGGGAAGGCTGGAGCTCCGAATATGCGGTGCCACGCAGCTAGACTCTTGGGGTGCCACAATGGCTCCTCCCCTTAGGAACACTGCAGGCGCTCAAAATCTGCTTGTGAGAATCTGGACGCAGTGTCTATCTATGTGGCACAGCAGATTCTGAGCTCCAAACTCCCCTTCAGTAGGTTCTCATTAATAATCTTGGGGAGACACTCCGGTTCCCCCCATTAGGAACACAGCAGGCGCTGGAATGCTGCTTGCCAAAATCCTGATGTGTGCCTAGCTGAGCGGAACCATGGATTTTGAGCTCCGAGCTCCCCTTCACTGGGCCCCCTGATAAGACTCTTGGGGAGCCCCTCTGGTACGCCCCCTTAGGAACACTGCAGGTGCTTGAAACCTGCTTGCCAGAATCTGGGGGCGGTGTCTATCTGTGCGGAACAATGGATTTTGAGCTCCAAGCTCCCCTTCACTGGGCCTCCGATAAGACTCTTGAGGAGCCACTCTACTACACCTGCTAGGGACACTGCAGGTGCTCGAACCTTGCTTGCCGGAATCCTGAAGTGGGGCATAGCTATGCGACACCACAGATTCTGAGCTCTGAGCTCCCCTTCACTGGGCTCCTTGATAAGACTCTTGGGGAGCCACTGTGGTTCGCCCCCTGAGGAACACTGCAGACGCTCGAACCCTGCTTGCCAGAATTGTGGCACAGTGCCTAGCTGTGCGGCACCGCAGATTCCAAGCTCTGAGCTCCACTTCACTGGGCTCCTTGATAAGACTCTTGGGGAGCCACTCTGTTTTGTCCCCTTAGGAACACTGCAGGCGCCCTAAACCTGCTTCTCAGAATCCTGACGCTGTCAGGAATCCTGCTATTTATGCGGCACCGCAGATTCCAAGCTCCAAGCTCCCCTTCACTGGGTTCTCATTAATAGTCTTGTGGAGCCACTCTGGTTTCCCCCCCCTTAGGAACACTGCAGGCACTGAAATCCTGCTTGCCAAAATCCTGATGTGGTGTCTATCTGTGCGGAACCACGGATTTTGAGCTCCGAGCTCCCATTCACTGGGTCCCCCAATAAGCCCTCTTAGGAAGCCACTGTGTTTCGTGCCGTTAGGAACACTGCAGGTGCTCAAAACCTGCTTATCAGAATCCGGGCTCAGTGTCTATCTGTGTGGCACAGCAGATTCCGAGCTCCGAGCTCCCCTTCACTGGGCCCTCCGAAAACAACCTTTGGAATGCACTCTGGTTCGCACCCAGAGGAACACTGCAGGCGCCCTAAACCTGCTTGCCAGAATCTGGGTGCAGTGCCTAGCTGTGCGGCACTGAAGATTCCATTCTGCAAACCACCCTTCCCTTGGCACCCCACACAGGAGAGCCACACTGGTTTGTCCCCTTAGGAACGCTGCAGGTGCCCAAAACCTGCTTGCCAGAATCCTGACGCGGGGTCTACCTATGTGGCACCGCAGATTCCGAGCTCTGAACTCCCCTTCAGTGGGTTCTCATTAATAATCTTAGGGAGCCACTCTGGTTCCCCACCTTAGGAACACTGCAGTCTCTGGAATCCTGCTTGCCAAAATCCTGATGTGGTGAATAGCTGTGAGGAACCATGGATTTCGAGCTCTGAGCTCCCCTTCACTGAGGATCATCCCTTTCCACTCCCTGCTGCGGGCAGGGACACCTCCCACCAGACCAGGTTGCTCCAGGCCCCATTCAGCCTGGCCTTGGCCATTTCCAGGAATGGGGCAGCTAGAGCTTCTCTGACTCCCTGTCCTGGGGAAGAATTCCCTCCTAATCCCCTGTCTTTTCCATTTCTCTGCAGATAGTGGGCTGTGGCAAGGGCAGAGGCTCCGGGAAGGCTGAGGATCTGTGCGGGCTCTGCAGCAGACACAACTCTTTCTGCCAGATGGGGAGGGTTCCCTTGGCTCCCAGCCCCAAAGAACTGGGAAGAGATAACATCAGCCTGCAGCTGGATGGAGTTCCTGTTGGCTCTGGGGTTTGTGTGCATGGAAACGGGATCAAGTCTGGGATCCCCCAAAGCTGAGGAATAATGGCCATCCCTTGCCATCCCTGTTCAGGGCAGGCTGCTGCTCATCAGCCCCTGATTGGAAGTGCTGGGGCTGTTTCCCTGATTTGGGCAATCTGTTCACTGAAGGGACTAACTGACCTCTTCCAGCAGGGAAACGTGTAAGCAGGGGGTGCCAAAAAGAATTGGGAGTTTCTGGACAACAAAAGCTGCAAATATCCAACTTCGAATCGCCCTCAGGCTGTCACCGGTCTGACTAGCACGGACTGGTCACCTCGGCATTCCTGCTGGGAATGCATTTGTCCTCGATGTAATTTGCATTTTATGCCGGTAAGGACTCTCTGGGTGGCCCGCCATCACTGGAATGACTGAACTGGTCTCCCAGGGCCCTCATTGTGGGAGCTGTGATCAAGGGAAGAGCAGAGGGGCCTTTCCCTTGCCCAGGAGAGCTCACAGTGTTTCCCTGTGTCAGGAAAAGGAGGTGGAAACCAGCCTGGGTCAGCTCAAGGGCTGGGAGGGAGAGAGGCATCTGTGGGAAGAGGAGAGTTCTTGCTTCAGTTCCCATCTTCCTGCAGGCATAGACAGGTAATGCCAGACCAGGCCAGAGCCTGGTATTCCTCGTGCTCCAGAGGCAATGGATGGTAGGAAGAGTGAAGAATGCTGTTGATGCACGCCCGGCTCTGCCAGGACCATGATTTTCCCTCTTGGCCAGCACTTCTGTCCCTTCCCTTGGATTTCCCCGCAGCTGTGGTGTGCCAGGGGCAGCACAGACAAAGCCTCCCTTAGTGCCCAGATCCCTGGGACGGGTGAATTATGGAAGCAAATTCCAAGACTCCAGAGAGTATTGAAGCAAGTACGTTTTATTAGCAATCGTCACAACGACGTTGAGACCAAAGGGGAATTCCTTCTCCAAACCGGCCTCCCCTCCAGTATCACAGCCCTTCTTTGTATGCTACAAAATTGCACGAGTCCCCTCCCAGTCTCCGCCCAGGTTCCACCTTTTTGGTCGGGGTCTCGAGGGTCTTTCAAGGCTCTTTGAGGATGAAATCCAGTGGTCTTCCTCAGGGGTTCTTTGGAACTTTTTATTTTGTATTACTTTCATATGCCTTTCTGCTTAGCTCATGGATTCTATAAATTGTTTTTCTGGCCCATTCTATAGATCCTGAATTTATAGTGACAGCTTCTTCGTGTTTGCCACACTGTAGATTCTACACCTCGACGAAGCAGGATGTCTGTTTCCTGCTTTTTTTCTAGCTACACTACAGATTCTGGGAATTTATGGCAGGCAGGGTCCTGCAGATTGAGTCTCTTGAGGAAACAGAAAGAATTGCCCTTGCTTTCTTGTAGTTAAAAATGGATTCTGTTCTTCCAGAAACAAACCAGCTTGCTAAACTATAGACGTCAGTTTGAACCACAATTTTTTTTTAGACCCTCAGGTTGCTAAAATAATGTCTTGTAAAATATAAAAGCAATATGCTAAAGCAGTGTATAAAATAGGAGCTCTAAGCAGTGAGTATAAGCAGGGCATAAAAGCAGTGTATAGTGTAAGCTTAAAGCTGAAGCAGTGTATCAAAGTCGTGCATGATGGTGAGTAATCCATATGCAGGAAAAGGAATACAAGCAGTGTATAGTATAAGCCAAAACAGCGTATACAATGCAAGCAATATGAAAGTGATAATTTCTTTAATCAGTGGACCTCGGGAAAATAGCAAGAGCATGGAAATCCTGCGCCCCGGGAGCTCGTGCCGTTCCAGGTTAGATCTTGGGTGTTGAGGCTAAAATTGTGGGCGGGGTTGAGGGTCGGGGTCCAAGGAGTGACCGTGGCGAAGGAGGCGGGGGGTGGTGGTGGTGGTGGTAGGGTCATGGCTATAAGGGGAGGGGGCGGGGCAGGGGCTGAGCGGAGCCAGTAGCTCCGGCCGTCCTTGGGTGCTGCAGCCGAGCCGAGCCGAGCCGAGTCCCCCCGCCCCGCTCCTCATAACCGGGGGGGGGCAGGGCAGCTGAGCCTCACGCTCTGCAAGGAAAGCATGTGATTCAAGGTGCCTGTAGCCTCCTAGGAATTCAGGCGAAACGTGAAAAGTTAATTCTGCTTTTTTTATTTTGCAGCTGCAACTGTTAGTTGGCTCGTGCCGTAATTGCTGGACACTGCCAGTTGCTTGGACAGACGGGAATTCCTACTGGTCTTGCCGTTCCTCACAGTCCCGTTGGTGTTGGTGTCACGCACGGGGTTGATGCGGGCAGGACTGAGTGTGTGAGGAACCAACACAGCCCGTACCTGCAGGACCTGCCTCCCGAGGCCTTGGAGCCGTCCATCCAACACAGGTCAGGATGAACCACTTGCCAGGTTAGTGCAGGAACAGGCCCTCTGTGTTTCCTGAGCTTCTGGAAAAGGTTACACATGGATAAAGATTGCCATAACAGGGTGGGAATCTTCAGACTTGTGTTGAGTTGTTGTGATTATTCCTCCTTAGAAATGCAGCTGTGGTCTCGGCTGGTGTCTCTGAGTTCTAGTCACCTGCACAGCACATGAATTGGAAATTAGAGTGCTGGTTGAAAGGAAAATGCTCGAGGTAGGGTAAGTAAAGCAGTGACCAATGTCAAATAACAGAGGAAAGGAGCAGTGAGGTAGGGCTTGTCCTAAGCAGAGATGTGATTGTCCAGGTAGAAGAAAGGAATGGTTGACTTGTTGCCTGAAGAGCGATAGATAAAAAATTGAGAAACACGGAATGAAGGGGAGAGTGCAGCTTTACTAACGATGTCCAGTGATCCAAAGAGAAAAATCGTAACAAACTCCTCACTTTTATAACTTTCAGAATGCCCTCTCCCCATACTATCCAAACAAAGTCCATCTTACCACTATGTCCCCTAAACATCCAACAAGATGGTCCCTTTTTACCTATCTCCACTCCAGTTCAGCCCCTTTGTAGGCCTGGAATCCTAACTCTGTGTTTTGACTTACTACCCCACTTATCTATACACAAGAATGCTAACACTCTGGAACACAAGGCTCTTCTGGCCCTTAATATTCCAAGTTATCCAGCTACCTAGCTAAAGTGAATTCCCCAAAATATTAAGCATACCCCTTAAGGCATCAGACTGACCTGCAAGTGGGCCTGCTTTCCCTGTGGCCGGGGGGGCTTGGCTCAGGTAAAATCCTGGTCCTTGCAATACAGACTTGCTTCAGCTTCTCAGGGCTGGGCTGCCGAGGAAGGAAGTTGCTCAGTTTGTCTCTCCAAGGACTTGGTCCTTTCTGGAGGTTCTGTCTGTGAGAGGGAAGCAAGTCAGCACTCACAAAGAGCCATTGGTGTGTTAAGGGAGCTGCAGGAGTGTCAGTCCGGGTGGCTGAAATGTTGGCTGCTTTTTGACTAGGAAGGCAAGTCGATCAATTCCGAGCCCTCACAAGATTGCTTATTTTTTTAGCAGTTGGCAGAACACTCTGCTTCACAACGTTAAGGAAAAAGCTTCTTGCCTTGATCTTCTGAGGTTGCAGTGAGTGGGACTGTCCTGCCCAGACGCATCCAGGAGCTGTATTTGGAGGTAAGTGACTGAATGCATAGCAGCTCGGCTGGAGGTGCCCAGGGAATGGAAGTCAGGCATACATAGTCCCCTATCCTCCTTCCCAGTCTCCAAATGGTGCCTCCCCTTCAGAGCCAGCAGCTCTGCCTGGTCCTTCAGGCCCAGGGCGGAGGTGTGAGCAGCTGCACAGGAGCCCTTGCCTGGCCCTGGCAGCAGAACTGTGCTGAGTGTGTCCTGCCCTCGTGCGCAGCAGAGGACATTGGATGCTCAAGGTGGGAGTGTGTTCCCGCTGCTGTGCCAGTTCCTGGATGTTCATGGCAGGATAGCAGGTGCATGCCTAAACTGGGAAGCAGAAGGTTAAATGCAGTGGGTGCTTGGTGGTGTCACTGGGGCCATATGTGCAGTGCTGGAGAGAAGAACCTGGAAGAAAGTTGTGCTTCTGGGACAGAGGCACTGGGTTTGCTGGGTGTTGCCTCTTGTTCTTGCCTTCTGCCGAAGAATGAACATGTTAAATGCCTGTAAAAATGGCAGTGTTTCTCTGTGTCCAAGACTGTTTCCTGGGGTCCTGATGGGTTTTGGGTGCTGCAAACGGTTGTGGGGCACTTGGGATGGAACTGTGGGGAGTGTAATGGGTGGGCTCTGCTTCTACATACCACTGCTTTAAGAGACAGGTTCTGTAGGACAGAAAGGTGTTTCTGAAAGATGAACCAGAGGTCAAATGAAGACATATGTAAGTAAATTGTTGCTTTGAAAAGATTGTCTTTTTTTCCCGCAGTGACATTCCTATGTAGCTGACTCCAAAGGTTTCTTAACATTTGTTTCACATTTGGACAGTCACTGTGAGCAGATAAATGTTTTCTGAAGGCTGAGTGTGCTCTGCCATGTCTTCATCCCATGGGGGCCTGTGATTATTACCATTTCCAATACTGCATTTTATTGCACATTACTCTTTACAACTGCATTTCTCTCACAGAGAGGTGAGGAAAGGCCTCCTGACCCGGAGGCATTTGGGGGGATGGAATATTTTTGCAGTGAGATGTCTTTTTTGTCCTTGATTGTTATGATTGGTGAGTTAAAGCAATAGCCTTGCCTGTAGCACAGCTATAGGCATTTGCTGTGGCCTGGATTTTTTTTAAATTTGGGAGTGTCCAGGGTGCTTTCCAGAGCCTGGTCGAATATGGAATGTGGAGAAATGAAGCCTTTTTGTGTGAAAACCTAGAGGAGAGACAGCAATTTTTTTGTAGTCAAATGCGAGGTGCAGTAGAGGGGAGGGCAGTGGCCTTGTGGAGTGTTTATCAGAGGCAATTCTGGAGGAGCCATTGGAAGCTTTTCCAGGCAAATGCAAGGCACCTGGGAGTAGGTGCATCCCGTGGGCATTGTCCCCTTCCCAATTCAGCCCAGCAGATCCCAAAGGCTCTTCCAGGAACATTGATTCTTGACTTCCCTTTGTGAGAACTTAATTTCCAACCTGCCATGAGGAATTCCTTGGGGTTAAAATGGGAGTTAAGGTACAGGGGACAAGTAGGGGAAAAGCTGAGGTAATGTGTGGGGATGAGAATGCACACTTGAGGCATAAAAAGAGATACTGACGTTCTGCAAAGAAAATACTGAGTGTCAAACTTGCTGTAATCTGTGGAGGCCATCATGACTCTTTTGATGTAAACTAAGGGAGTCAGTAGTAGACAGGTAAGGAACCTTTTTGGGAAACAATTTGATGTAATCTCCATGGTAGAGAAGGAATATTCAGTGGTAAAAATGGGCCAATGGGTGGTTTGCAGGTAGGTAAAATTTTGGGTAGAAATGTTAATGTAAACTAGGGGAGAAAATTACCATTTTGAGATAAGCTGAGGCAGTCAGTAGTGGACTAGTAGGGAAACGTTTTGTGAATAAAATTTGAGGCGATGTGTAGCAGAGAGAATGGACATCCTGAGGGAAATGGAGGTAAGGAGGAGAGGAAAATTCTAGGGGTAAGTCTTGAGGTAATGTCCAGGGTAGAGAATGAAGATTTTGAGGTAAAAATGAGGAACTGGGTGGTGGACAGGTAGGAAAAGGTTTGTGATGAGACTTGAGGAAGTCATTGGGTTGGGAATGAACACCTGTAGGTATAGATGAAGTGATTCCATGTGGATAGGAAACAAAAATTAGGGGGGTAAACTGTGGGGCAGTCTGTAGCAGAGAGAGTGACTATTTTGGGGTAAATAGGAGTGGGCAGGTAGGGGACATTTTTGTTTGTAAAATCTGAGGTCATGTGTAGCAGAGGGAATGTCCATCGTGCTGTGTACTGAGGGGGTCAGTAGTGGACAGGTAAAGAAACTTTTTGGGGAGCAGTGTGAGGCAATATCCATGGTGGAGAAGGAATAGTCATAGGTAAAGATGAGGCAATGATTAGTTTGCAGGTAGTTAAAATTTTGGATAGAAATGTTCGTGTAATCTAGGGGAGAAAATGACCATTTTGAGGTAAGATGAGATAGTCAATAGTGGACATGAAGGGACACTTTTGGGGGGAAGCTTGCCCAAATCTCCTGTGTAGACCATGGATATTTGAAGGTAAAAATGAAGTAATTAGTGGGCTGGAAGGGAGAATTTTGGAGGTTAAAAAGGAGGTCATGTCTAGGGGAGAGAAAGAACCTCTTAAGGTAAATGGAGTTAATCACTGTGGGACAGGTAGGGAAAATATTGGGTGTTAAATTTGAGTAAAAGTGGAGGTCATGTGTAGGGAGAGAATGCACATTTTTGGGATGGAAAGGAGGTAATGGGTGGTCCACAGGAAGGAAAATTTTGGGGGTAAAACTTGCTATAATCTGTGGGGGAAAGAATGACTATTGTGGGATAATCTGAGGCAGGCAGTAGTTTGCAGGTAGGGGATGTTTTTGTTTGTCAAATCTGAGTTAATATGTAGCAGAGAGAATGTCCATCATGTTGTGTATGGAGGGAGTCAGTAGTGGACAGATAAGGAAGTTTTTTGGGGAACAATTTGAGGTAATCTGCATGGTAAAGAAGGAACATTCAGAGGTAAAAATGAGCCAATGGGTAGTTTGCAGGTGGGTAAAATTTTGGATAGAAATGTTAATGTAAGATGACCATTTTGAGGTAAGATGAGGCAGTCAGTAGTGGACAGACATGGAAAATCTTTTTTTGGGTAAGACCTGAGGTCATGTGTAGCAGAGAGAATGGACATGATGTAAACTGGAGTAATCAGTTGTGGATCCGTAGGGAAAATGTTGAGTAGAACTTGATGTTATCTTCATGGTAGAGAATGAATGCTTTGAGGTCAAAAGGAGGTAGTCAGCAATTTTCAAGCAGGGGCAATTTTGGGGGTAAGTCTTACTGTACTCTAGGAGAGGAAATGACCATTTTGAGATAAACTGAGGCAGGCAGTAGTGGACAGAAAGAGACATTTTTGGGGGAGATTTGCCCAAATCTCCTCCGTAGACCATGGATATTTGAAGGCAAAAAGGAGGTAATTAGTTGTGGGCTGGAAGGGAAAATTTTGGGAGTTTAAACGGCGGTCGTTACTAGGGAAGAGAAAGAAACTACTGAAGTGAACGAAGGTAATCAATGTGGGACAGGTAGGGAAAATTCTGGTTGTTAAACTTGAGGGAAAAGTGGAGGTTGTGTACGGAGAGAATGCAGGTTTTTGGGGTGGAAAGGGGGTAATGGGTGGTCCACAGGAAGGAAAATTTTGGGGGTAAAACTTTCTATAATCTGTGGGGGAGGGAATGACTATTGTGAGGTAAACTGAGGCAGGCAGTAGTTTGCAGGTAGGGGATGTTTTTGTTTGTCAAATCTAAGTTAACCTATTGCAGAGAGACCAGACATCATTCTGTGTACTGAGGGAGTCAGTAGTGGAGAGGAATTTTCTGAGGAAAATTTGAGGTAATCTCCATAGTAGAGAAGGAATATTTTGAGTTTAAAAAAGGTAATCAGAGGTAAACAGGTAGGGAAATGTTTGAGAGTAAATTTGAGGTAGTTTCTAGGGTAGCAGACTACATGGGTGTAAATGAGATGATCCTATGGGGATAGAGGGAAAGTTTTGGGGATAAGGTCTGAGGTAATGTGTAGCAGAGAGAATGGATATCATGGGGTATACTGAGGGGAACCAGTCATGGACAAGTAGGGAAAATTTGGGAGGTAAAATATGGGGCAGTCTGTAGCAGAGAGTGAACATTCTTGTGAAAACTGAGGCAGCCTGTAGTAGAGAGGAAAGGAAATTTTGGGAGGTAAACCTTGATTGAATCTCTAGGGGAGACAATGAATATTTGTTTTAGGTAATAAAGAGGTAATCGGTAGTGGGCTGGAAGGGAAAATTTTGGGGGTTTAAAAGGAATTTCATCTCCTGGAGAAAGAAACTATTAAGGTGAAGCGAGGCAATGGGTGGTGGACAGTTACAGAGAATTTTGGGTGTAAAACATGAGGTAATCTGCTGGGTGGAGCATGTATATTTTGAGGTAAATTGAGGAACTCTGCAGTCAAAAAGCATGGAAAAGTTTAGGGTAAAACTGGGGTCGCTCCTTTGTTCCATGAGAGGAGGGATCAGGAGCACAGATGCTGCATTTTGGCACGTCCTGAGATTTTCTGTCCCAAATTGAGATTTCATCCTGGGCTGTGGTGTTGTGGTAGGTTTTGAAAGCTAGGGGCTTTTAGGGCCTGTTTTTGAGAGTTTTAAAAGTTAGCATAAGTAATTCTGTCTCTCTGCTAAAGCTTGAAGTCAGACATGAAAATTTACGTCTGAAGAACACAAAAGCAAAAGTAAACAATATCCTAGTTTCTCAAAATATGGTTAGAACTTTCTCAAAATACATCTGTAGCTTGTCACAAGCAAAAATAGCTTAAGTCTCTCACACAGTAACAAGTGATTTTTTCTTATCAAGCAAGTGCTGTTTTTGCAGAGCCTTTCTCATGCTTTTCTGATCAACAGCTTTGTCCAGTATCAAAATAATAGTGCAACCAAGAGCAGCCTGCACCAGAGATGACCCCTCTTACTGAGTGGTAGCACTGACAGAAGAAATTCAGCAAGTGCTATATGAGGAGCCAGCTCCAACACCCGTGGCTTCATGCAGGTGTACCCAGATTCCAAGCAGGATACAGGAGTGCCTGAAAGACATTCCAGTGAGCATTGCTGAGGAGAGCCAGCACGCTGTGGCATGTTGGACCTTAGGAAATGCTTACCATGCTATGGCTGCTCAGCTAGCTTCACTGGAGGGGAATGCAGCAAGCGAATCCGCATCACCCACCACAGTTCTGCCTGCGTCACCTGCACCCCCACCCAGCAAGTCAGAGAAGCCAACCCCAGCAGCAGTCACCCCAGTCCAGAGGAGGAAATGCAAGACTAAGTCTGTGCGCCCAACACTTGACAATGACAACAGCAAAGAGGCAGGCCCTTCACAGCCTCGGTCAGAACCGGAGCCTGTGGTAATCAGAGAGACAATCCCATATGGCACTCTGAAAAAATGAAGAAAGACATGGCACGAGAACCACGTGAATCTCTCCCCTCCTGGCTGCTCCGAGTCTGGAATACCCATGGTGATAGAGTTCCCCTCGGTGGTAATGAGGCAAGGAACCTGGGAGGTCTGAGCCGTGACTCCACGATTGACCGAGAGCTGATCACTATTCAAAGACTGCTCAGCCTCTAGAGGAGGCTTCTCCGGGGTGTCAGGGCCAGGTACCCCACAGATGACGACTTGCGTCACCAGCAGCGCCCCTGGAATACCATGGAGGAGGGAATTGAAAGACTCAGAGAATTGGCCATAATGCGCAACATCTTTGCCAACAACAGACCACACTTTGAGAACCCAGATGACGTCTGTTGTACAGAAGTGATGTTAAAGAGAATGTCACGCCTTGGGCCTTTAAAATACCGACAGTTTCTGGCCCCGCTCCAGTAGACTAATCTGGAAGACACTGTGAACACCATGGCAAAGAGGCTGATGGAATACAGTGATACAGCCTGCCCCGAGAACCAGCAACGTGTGGCCTCTCTGAACCTGCTGGTGACAGAAATCAAGCAGTTGAGGCACGAATTTGGAAAACTAAAACTTCAAGCTCGGAAGTTTGAAGACATGCAAGCCAGAAAGGACTCTTCTAATGTGGCCCCAGTGTGTGTCAGAAGCCAAGAGACTAGAACCCAATGTCCCTCAGCAAAAGATCGTGGATATCCGTCAAAGACTGAGTTGTGGCGATACCTGATCGAACATAAAGAAGATATGTGGAAGTGGGATAAGAAACTCACTCGTGTTCTGGCCGACTGGGTTCGAGAAGTCAAAGAGAAAGAGGGGTCCAAGGCTGACAGAAAACCAGTGAGAGTAAGTGCTGTGCCAGTAGCTTGGAAGAAGACTCGATGCAACAGCCAAGATCGTGACCGCTCCATCTCGCAAGAAGACACCCACCACACACAGTCCAAAGGAGAAGTAAGCGACAGTGATCAAGAGCAGTGTTAGAGGGGCCCTGCCTCTCACCAGAGAGAGGAAAGGGACAACCGAATTTATTAGACTTTGTGGGTGCAATGGCCTGGCACATCTGAGCCACAACGATATGAGGTGTTAGTTGACACTGAGGCACAACGCACACTGTTACCTTCTGGACATGTGGGGACTGGGCCAATTTCTATTTCTGGGGTGATGAGAGGCTCACAAGAGTTGACTGTAGTGGAGGCAAAAATCAGCTTGACTGGAAAAGAGTAGCAGAAACACCCCATTGTGAGCGGCCCAGATGCCCCTTGCATCTTGAACATTGACTACCTCAAGAATGGGTACTTCAAAGACCCGAAGGGACACAAATAGGCATTCAGTATTGCAGCAGTAGAAACAGATGGGTCGAAGCAATTGAGTGCTCTGCCTGGCCTCTCAAAGAAACCTTCTGTTGTAAGACTGCTGAAAGTTGAAGAGCAGCAGGTACCAATTGCCACCAAGATAGTGCATCGCAGGCAATGCCGAACCAACAGAGACGCTATAGTCCCCATCCATAAAATGATTCAGGAACTGGAGAGCCAAGGGGTGGTCAGTAAAACCCACTCACCTTTCAATAGCCCAATTTGGCCAGTGCATAGGCCTGACAGAGAATAGAGATTAACTGTAGACTATCGTGGCCTAAATGAGGTGACCTCATCCTTGAGTGCAGCTGTACCTGATATGCTACAGCTGCAGTATGAGCTAGAAGCTAAGGCTGCGAAATAGTACGCCACCATTGACATTGCCAATGTGTTTTTCTCCATTCCCTTGGCAGCAGAGTGCAAACAGTAGCTTGCATTCACCTGAAGAAGAGTCCAGTACACCTGGAACCATTTACCCCAGGAGTAGAAGCATAGTCCAGCCATCTGTCATGGGCTGATCCAGACTACACTAAAAAAAAAACACCTGCATTATATTGATGATATCATTGTATGGGGAGATACAGCAGAAGAAGTCTATGAGAAAAAGAATAAAGTCATCCAGATCCTCCTGAATGCCAGTTTGCCATAAAACACAGTAAGGTCAGAGGTCCTGCCAAAGAGATCCATTTTTTAAGAGTAAAATGGCAGGACGGCAGGCGACAGATTCCCACTGAAGCAGTAAACAAGATCACCGCCATGTCTCCACCAACTAGTAAGAAAGAGACGCAGTCCTTCCTTGTGGCCATTGGTTTCTGGAAGATGCACATCCCAGAGTATAGTCAAATCGTGAGCCCCCTTTATCTGGTAACCAAGAAGAAAAAACCCTTCAGCTGGGGCCTCAAGCAGCAGCAGGCCTTTGAGCAAATAAAACAGGAAATTGCCCATGCTGTAGCCCTCAGGCCAGTCAAGACAGACCCAGATGTGAAAAATGTGCTCTACTCAGCAGCTGAGAATAAGGGCCTTTCTTAGAGTCTCTGGCAGAAAGTGCCTGGTGAAACTCGTGGGCGACTGCTAAGATTCTAGAGTCAGAGTTTCAAGAGATCAGAAGCCAACTACACACCCACGGAGAAAGAGACCCTGACAGCATACAAAGAGATCCAGGCAGCTTCCGAAGTGGAGACCCAGCTTCTCCTGGCACCTCGACTACCAGTCCTGGAGTGAATGTTTAAAAGAAAGACCTCTTCGACCCATCACGCCACCGATGCCACGTGGAGTAAGTGGATTGCTCTTATAATCCAGTGCGCCTATATAAGAAATTCCAGCCATCCAAAGATACTAGAAATAATTACCAACTGGCCTGAGAGTGAGAATTTTGACCTGGCTGAAGAAGACAAAGAAGAGAAAGTAATTTGGGCAGAGCAGGCTCTGCCGTACAATCAGCTGTCAGAGACTGAGAGGAGTTATGCTCTTTTCACTGATGGTTCCTGTTGCTTGGGGAGAACAAACCAGAAGTGGAAAGCAGCTGTTTGGAGTCCAACCCAACGCGTTGCTGAAGCCACTGAAAGACAAAGTAGGTCCAGTCAGTTTGCTGAATTAAAAGCTGTGCAGCTGGCTCTAGACGTTGCAGAGAGGGAACAGTGGCAAAGACTTTACTTATACACAAACTCATAAATAGTAGCCAATGCCCTGTGGGGATGGCTAGAACGATGAAAGAAAGCTAAATAGCAACGCAGAGAGAAACCCATCTGGGCTGCTAATGTATAGCAAGACATTGCTGCCAGAGTGAAGAAGCTCACCATCAGAGTGAAGCATGTAGATGCACATGAACCTAAGAGCCAGGCCAGTGAAGAAAACCAAAACAATAATCAGGCAGACCAGGCTGCCCAAGTAAAGGTATCCCCTGTAGATCTGGACTGGCAACATAAAAGAAACTTGTTCCTAGCCTGTTGGGCCCATGATGCCTCTAGGGCAGAGATGCTACTTACAGGTGGGTGAGAGATTGAGGGGTAACTTTAGCTATAGACAAGTAATCCAAAACTGTGAGACATGTGCTGCTATTAAACAAGCAAAGAGGGTGAAGCCTCTGTAGTATGGGGAGAGGTGGACTAAATACCGGTACGGAGAGGCCTGGCAGATTGATTATGTCACTCTGCCATGAACTCACCGAGGTAAACACTACGTGCTTACCATGGTAGAAACAACCACTGGCTGGTTAAATATGTACCCTGTGCCCCATGCCACTGCCCGAAACACCATCCTGGGCCTCCAGAAACAAGTCCTGTGGCAGCATGGCACCCCTGAACAAATTGAGTCCGATAATAGAACTCACTTCAGAAACAGCTTAGTTGCTGCCTGGGCCAGGGAGCATAAAATTGAATAAGTATTCCATATACCCTATCATGCGCCAGCCACCAGAAAAGTAGAGAAGTACAATAAGTGCGGATGGCGGGGGAAAACAAGCCATCAATCAATATGATTGATAATGCAAGCTTCTGTTTACTGCAAAAATCCAATCCTTTTTATTACATTCTGGTTAATTATGTCTACCAGACACTATGCTATTGGCCAAGCTCTAAAATGGTTACATTTGCACTGTTTAACTCTTAAACTATGCCGGGGCTTTCCAGTGTTTACTGGACTTTGCCACAGGTGCAGTTCCTTGCTACAAAGTTGCAGTGTCTTGTTCCAGGGTCCTTTCCCACGTTCTTCACCGATTAGTTTTTTCTTCTGCTCTTTGTAAACAACTTAACGCTTCCTTATCAGCCCGACTTGCATTTTCTTGCAGAGACCTACTTATGCTAGCAGCCTTTTCTAACTCATGCTAACAGGAGGATTGCTTGTACAACGGCTCAAGAGACCCGTGCCCCCCGTTCCAATAGCCATCCATCAACAAATAAGCTGCTAAAGACCAACCTGAAAACACTTGAAAGAGAAACACTCAAGAACTGAAACCAACATCTGGCCAAAGCCACCTGGCTGGTTAACACCGGAGGTTCTGTCAACTGCTCTGGCCCAGCTCAGTCAGAAGCTCTTCACACCACAGAGTCCCAGTAGCATGCCTCAGAGGTATGCTCAGAAAGGCCATCTGGATTCACCCTGCCTCTAGTAAAGATAAGCCTATTTGCAGACTTGTCTTTGCTCAGGAGCCTGACAACACTTAGTGGGTGATAGAAAAAAAATAGAGAAACAAAGTGCATACCTCAGAAAAACATCACCCTTGCTTAAACTCAAAATGTAAAAGACCAACCTATATATAGTTAAAAGTTTCAAGTTATTTTGAAAAATGTTATGAGTCTCCACATATATTTGTTTTGCAATGATTAAAAAGGAGAAAGTTTTAGAGGTGGACGATGTCTCGCCTTAGCTGAGGCTGAGAAAACTTTCCCTGTTTTCACTCGTGTTTAAATAAGGAGATTTCTTTTATTTCCCCCCTCCCCCCCTTTTGGCTCATGTGTTTTCTTTTTTTATTCCTCTTGGGGAGGGGGGCTGGAGAGGGAGAGAGAGGCAGGGAGATGGCGATCTGGCATGGGCACTGCCTGTGGCCATGAGGACAGCTGGAGGTGCCTGGAATACCAGGGGAGCTGGAGTTGCTGAGAGAAGAGGCACGGGGGAATGCATGCGTGGCCGTGGCCGCTTTTCAGCTCAGCGGTTCCCCCGGGGGCAAGAGGGGAGCCCCCCTGCCGCCCCTGGACTGGTTGCTGAGCCGGGCACAGCAGAGCCTGTTGCATGCAGCACACCAGCGCTCGCTTCTGCGAGGGAGCTTGCCAGCCCCTTGGGAGGCGTGTGGCTGCCATCCCGGCAGGGCAGGAGTGGTCCCACTCCTGTTTCCCGGTCCGTGTCCTGGGGGCTGGTGGGGGCCGAGCACTCCGCTTGGTGTCCCAGTGCCTCCAATGCCCTGGGCCTCAGGGGGGGCCATGGCTGGTCAGATTGATGGCAGCGGGCGGCGTGGCATGCGGCTCCCAACGTGTTTTTCAGCCGGTGAAGGCCAGAAGCAGAGTTGAGACACAGATGTGGGTGGGACAGCACCAAAAATACCAGTGAAGACTCAGCAAAGAGCGAGATTGTCTCTTTTAGAGCAGACTGAAAGAGCCACACAGAGCAGCGATTCAGAAAAATATTTAAAGAGATGACTCACTAGCTTTGTCTTTCTTCTGGCCTAGGAACTCTTTGCTGCTGTCAGCATCTGTGTTCTTCCACCATCTTAAAGTCACCATGTACTCTTCTAGTAGTCTTTTTATTCTCCAGTAGTAGTTCCAGAGATTAGCCAGCCAAATACTACAAAACCCTATCTGCCATTGGCCCCCCGCCATGGCCATCAGTGCCCCCTGCCATCTGCTTCGTATTAACTGCACTGTCAGACATTAAAACAGAGAATAAATTTTTTTTGTTGTTTGTTCATTTGTAGAACTGGTGTAAGTAAATGTGTTAGTAGATTGCTTTTGAGTTTTTAAAAAGCAGTTATTAAGCTCTCTTCAAAAAGTTTTTTTAGTATTTTAGTATTTTTTAATTTTTTTCTTACCTCATGATAAATTCTTTTTTCTTTAATACCTCTATATCCATAATTTATTAACCAATACTTTGTCCATCAAACTTAGACAGTAAGTTTGCAGATGGCACCAATCTCAGAGCAGGTGTCGATCTGTTGGGGGGTAGGAGGGCCCTGCAGAGGGATCTGGACAGACTGGATTCCAATGGGATGAGATTCAACAAGTCCAATGCCGGATCTTACACTTTGTTCCAAATAACCCCATGCAGAGCTATAAGCTGAGGTCAGAGTGGCTGGAGAGTGGGCAGACAGAGAGAGACTTGGGAGTGCTGGTGGATGGAAGACTTGTCATGAGCCAGCAGTGTGCCCAGGTGGCCAAGAAGGCCAATGGCATCTTGGCCTGCATCAGGAATGGTGTGGCAAGCAGGACTAGGGAAGTTATCCTTCCCCTCTATTCAGCAGTGGTTAGGCCACACCTTGAATAATTTGTCCACTTTTGGGCCCAGTACAAGAAAGACGTTGAGTTACCGGAATATGTTCAGAGGAGGGCAACAAGGATGGTGAAGGGGCTGGAGCACAAGCCCTATGAGGAGTGGTTGAGGGAGCTGGGGTTGTTCAGTCTGGAGAAGAGACTTAAGGGTGACCTTATTGCTGTCTATAACTACCTGAAAGGAGGTTGTAGTCAGGTGGGGGTCAGTCTCTTCTCTCAGGTAACCAGTGACAGAACAAGAGGACACAGTCTCAAGCTCCATCAGGGGAGGTTTAGACTTGATATTAGGAAGAAATTCTTCACGGAAAATGTGATCCGCCATTGGAATGGGCTGCCCAGGGAGGTGGTGGAGTCACCAACCCTGGAGGTGTTCAAGAGTAGGCTGGATGAGGCACTTGGTGCCATGATTTAGATGATGGGTTGCTGTTCGATCATAACTTGGACTTGATGATCTCTAAGGTCTCTTCCAACCTTGCTGATACTGTGAGATGCAGATGTGTCCAAGATGCTTTCTGGGCCCCAAAAATGATGGACCTGGTCTGGATTGAAAAGCGGACCTTACATTTCTTTACATGAAAAGAATTTTCATTTCTTGACTGGAAATGGAATGGGGTTTTGTAGCTGGAATGGATTTGTCTATAGGGTTCAAGATAGGGAGTTGAGTTTTTAATTTTGCGAGTGTGCAAGGGGCAGATGCATCCAAGGTGCTTTCTGGGTCCCCAGATTGGTGGCCCTGGTATGGATTGAAAAGTGGACGTTTCATGTCCTTTCATGATCAGAATTTTCATTTTATGAAAGGAAATGAAATGAGGTTCTGGGGCCTTGAATGGATTTCTCTGCAGGGTTCAAAGTAGGGAACAGAGATTTTTAATTTCCTGAGAGTGCGAGTGGTAGATGTGTCCAAGGTGCTTTCTGGGTCCCCAAATTGCTGGCCTTGTTCTGTATTGAAAACTGGACATTTCATATCCTTTCATGAAATGAAAAAAAAAAAAAAAAGAAAAAACCAAAAAAATTAATTTCATTGAAGTTTTGGAGGCCTTGAATGGATTTTTTTACAGGGTTCAATGTAGGGAGAGGAGCTTTAAATTTTGGGAGTGTTCAAGGGGCAGTTGTGTCCAAGGTGCTTTCTGCGTCCCTTTTTGGTGGAACCAGTCTGGATTGAAAAGTGTACATTTCATTTCCTTTCTGAAAGAAGCTCTACAGCAATTCTGAAGCGCCTACAGGGTTCCTAAGGAGGAGAACAAATGTTGCTCCTCTCGGCAAGAAAAGCGATTTGGGCTCTTTTTCCCATAGTGATTTTGGACAACCAATTGAAAACAACTCAAGAGCTCCAAATAAGCTGTGCCACACCCTTAGGTACTGCCTAAACAAGACCCACAGCAAGTTTGAAGCGCCTGCAGGGTTCCTAAGTAAGAGGGTATGTTTGAGCTGCAAACAGAGGGAACAAACTGTCCTCTTTGAGATGAGTGAGTTGAGATGTCCAAGTAAAAATGAATGTAGAGAGCCAGGCAGTGTGAGTGGAGCACAAAGGGAGTCAAGGAAAAGAGCCTCAAAAATGCTTTTGGCTGTGAACAGTGTTTCAGAGCAAAGGGAATATACTGGGCTTTTTGGGGTGAGTGGATTTGGACGTCCAAGTGAAAATGAAGCCGTGGAGCTATGCATTGTAGAGAGCGTGCAGAAGCTGCGAGAAAAAGTGGCCTGCATGTATTTTTTCTTGCAATGAGTGTTTCTAAGCAAAGGGAACACACTCTGCTCTGTGAGGTGAGCGAATTTGGACATCCAAGTGAAAATGCAGGCAGGGAGCTGGGAAGTGTGGGTGGAGTGCACAGGCAGCCAAAAAAAGAGGCCTACATATGTGTGGTGCTTGACCCACAAGTGGGATGTTCGTGGGGATTGTAAGAGAAAAAACATGAACGTATGTCCGCTGGCAAAATTGTCCAAAGGCCGTTTATTCATGGTACAGCTTCTTATAGACAGTTCAAACATCTATGCCCAAACCCCTCATAGGTCAGTTTAAACAAAGCTCATTTTCCTACTGGCTCCACCTAGATATCGGTTCTGCTATCTCATTGGTTGCTGCCGTGCTTGGTCATTCCTTTGTTCTCTTTTGGGAGGGAGGCCATATTTTTCCATCTTTGGAAGCTGTCAGAAGCTTCCAGAATATTCCTGGCCCCCATACATATGTTTCGAACTGAGAGCAGCGTTTCTTAGCAGAGGGAATAAATTGTTCTTTGATGTGAGTTTGGACATTCAAATGAAGCCGGAGAGCAAGACAACATGTGCAGAGTGCGCCAGCCATCAAAGAAAGAGGCATGGATATTTGTTGTCCTGTGAACAGTGTTTCTAAGCAGAAGGAACAAACTGTGTCCTTTGGAGTAAGAGAGTTTTGATGACCAAGTGAAATCAAAGGCAGAGAAGAAAGTAATGTGAGTAGAACGCACATGCTTTCAAAGAAAAATGCCTGCATGTGATTTTGTCTGAGAACAGTGTTTGTAAGCAGAGGGAACAAACTGTGTTCTTTGGGGTGAATGAGTTTGGAAGTCCAAGTCAATATGAAAGCAGAGAGCCGGGCTGTGTGAGTGAAGTGCACAGGCAGCTAAAAAAGAGGCTTGCAAATGTTTTGAACAGTGAGCAGTGTTCCTAAGCAGAGGGAAAAACTGTGCAATTAGGATGAGCGTGTTTGGACGTCCGAGTGAAAAGGACAGCAGAGAGCAAGGAGTGGAGTACACAGACAGTGAAAAAAAGATGCCTGCATGTGATTTGGTGTGCAAACAGTATTTGTAAAAAGACGGAACAAACTGTGCTCTTTGGGGTGAGTGAGTTTGGATGTCCAAGTGAAAATGAAGGCAGACAGCAGACCAGTGTGAATGGAGTATTTACATTATCAAAGAAAGAGCCCTGTATGTGTTTTGGGCTGTGAAGAATGCTCCGAAGCAGAAGGAACAAACTGCTCTTTGGGATGAGTGAGTTTGGGTGTCCAAGTGAAAATGAAGGTAGAGAGCAAGACAGTGTGAGTGGAGTGCAGATGCTATCAAAGAAAGAGGCCTGTATGTGTTTTAGCCTGTGAGCAGTGTTTCTAAGCAGAGGCAACAAACTGTGCAAATTTTTATCTTCATGTTTGTCTGTACCACTTCAATTTGTAATCCTGTAATCTAAACATTGTAGCCTTTCAACTTGTCCTGGTTTGGACACTAGGGGGCAGTAACAATGATGAGAGACAATAGAGGAAACAACAGCAGAACAGTTTTATTATCTAGGGGCTCTATAAACTGTGGAACCCCACTAAAGCACTAACTAGATACACAAACAACCAATCAGACAATATTTCACAATGAAAAGAAAAAGAGAAAAACCAAAACTGCTTCTCCAAGCTGGCTGGTGGGCTAAGGAGCCGTAGTGGTTTAACCCGGGCTGAGTGCCAGGGGCCCACTACAGCCACCTTCTCACTCCCCCTTGCCCAGCTCTAGAGGAGAGAGAGAATATAACAAGAGGTTTCATTATTCATGATAAGGACTACAGCAGATTCCTTCTTAATCACCATCACAGGCAAAACAAGACTCCATGTGGGAATAATAGTCAAATTTATTACTAACAAGATCAGAGCTAAGAGTGAGAGAC